>MU225768.1:1687309-1705004 GCA_018584345.1 Thuja plicata
AGAGGCTTACCAAGCATGACTAAGCTCGAGCATATCATGTGCAAGAATTGTCAAAAAGGTAAGATGACAAAGTCTAGTTTCAAGAGTAAAACCCATACATCTAATGCAATTATAGAATTAGTCCATATCGATCTATGTGGACCCATGAGGACAAAGAGTTACTATGGAGATAGGTATTTTATTCTCTTTGTTGATGACTATTCTAGAATGATGACATTTATGTTCTTAAAAGACAAATCATAAGCATTCAAGATGTTTAAATGGTATAAGGCTATGGTAAAAAAAAAGTGAAAATAAACTAAAATGCTTAAGGTCAGATAGAGGAGGGGAATTTACTTCAGATGAATTCATTAACTATTGCAATGAGCATGGAATTAAAAGACAGGTTTCGGCACCAAGAACACCACAACAAAATGGAATTGCTGAAAGGAGAAACAAATCAATTATTGACTGTGCAAGAACATTGGTGATTGAGAAGAGAATCACTCAAAATTTCTGGAGGGAAGCTGTCAGTACTGTTGTCTACATATTAAACAGAGTAAAATTGAAGGACACAAAGAAGACACCCTATGAGATTTGGTATGATCATACACCCAATGTAAGTTACTTCAGAATCTTTGGTAGTCAATGTTATAATTTGAAGGATGATAGAAATGGAAAACTTGACTCCAAAAGTGAAGAAGGTATCTTTCTAGGGTATTCAACCAAAAGCAAGGCTTATAAATGTCTTAACAAGTCATCTAACAAGATCATTGAAAGTGCAAATGTGAAAATAGATGAATTTACAGAAAAGAATGATAAGGAAAGTAGAAGAGAACCGAAGGACTACAACAAGTTTGTTTATACAGAACCTGGCACTCTACCCAAGCAACAATGTATCACTCCCAAGCAACAGAACATTGCACCCAAGCATCAGGACGCAATTACCGAAAATCAGGAAAATCCTCAAGATGATGTTCCGAGCGATGGAGATCAAAATCAAGGTCAAGAAGATGATCAAAATGATGAACACAGAGCTAAACCAAAACTTGCCAAGTATGTTAGAAGACATCATCCACAAAATTAAATCATAGGAGACAAGAAGGCTGGAATGAGAACAAGAAGTAAGTCACTAAACACTAGATGTTTACTTTATGATTTTAAGTCTAAATCTGTTAATACTGCACTTGAGAATGAAGAATGGGTCAGTGCTATGAATGAAGAAATAGAACAAATTGAGAAGAACAGTACATGAACACTAGTACCGAGACCAGATGAAAAGAATGCCATCGATACCAAATGGATATTTAGAAACAAGATGAATGAGAATGGAGAGGTCACAAGAAACAAAGCAAGGTTAGTATGCAAGGGTTATGCAGCACAAGAAGGTATTGATTATGGGGGAACCTTTGCACCCATTGCTAGACTAGAAGGAGTTAGATTCTTACTTGCTTATGCTACATTCAAAGGATTCAAGGTATACTAGATGGATGTCAAATCTGCATTCCTAAATGGAATACTGGAAGAAGAGGTATACATTGAACAGCCAAAAGGGTTTGTTAATCCAGACAAGCGAAACATGGTATGTAGACTACATAAAGTCTTGTATATATTGAAACAAGCACCTAGAGCCTGGTATGAAAGAATTCACTCCTATCTCATTAGCATTAAATTTGTAATAACTAGCAAAAATAACAATCTGTACTTAAAACAAGATACTGATGGTAATATTATGATTGCTGAAATTTTTGTTGATGATATAATTTTTTGGGGAAATGAAATGTTATGCAAATCCTTTGCTAATGAAACGAGCAAATAATTTGAAATGTCTATGTTTGGGGAGATCAAATTCTTTTTTGGTCTACAAATTCTTCAACAAGATGCAGACATATATATCACTCAGTCCAAATACATCAAGGAAGTGCTGAAGATATTCAAGATGGAAGATTCCAAACAAGTTGGAACACCTATGGATACTGGATGTAAGCTGGCAAAAGAAGACAAATCAAATGAGGTGAATCAAATCTTGTATAGATCAATGATTGGAAAACTAATGTATGTTGTTCATACCAGACCAGATATAGCACATGCAGTTGGAATAGTTGCAAGATTCTCTGCTAATCCTAAAGAATCACATATGACTGTTGTCAAGAGAATTCTAAGATATCTGAAGAACACCGAGGACTATGGCTTATGGTATAAAAGAGAAGGAAAATTTGAGCTACAAGTCTATACATATGTTGATTGGGCTGGAAACATTGATCACCGAAAGAGCACAACTGGAGGAGCATTCTTCATGGGTGACAGACTTGTCACATGGATCAACAAGAAGCAAGGATGCATCTCTCAGTCTACTGCAGAAGCAGAGTATGTGGCTGCTACTGTAAATTTATCCAATATTGCATGGATCAAACAGTTGCTGGAAGGTATGAATATGAAGATTCTTGTACTAGTAGTTATCTACTGTGATAATACCAGTGCAATTAACATTTCTAAGAATCCAGTCATGCATGCTAAGACTAAGCATATTGCTATCAAGTATCACTATCTGAGAGAACAAGTGCAAGCAAAGGAGGTGATACTGGAATATGTTCAATCAAAGGAACAATTAGCTGATATATTCACCAAGCCATTACCAAAAGATACATTTGAGTACCTAAGATAGAGACTAGGGGTCCAACCCTATTCTATCGGTCAATAAGCTGACTAGAAGGCTGCATCAACCTACACATAATAAGAAGATCATCCATGTTGATGCAAACACCATGATGAACAACAACAGATACATTTGTACACAACAAGGTACAAATCTGTACCGAATACCAGAGACATTGTATTGCTGATGGATAGGGAAATTCAAGGAATATATTATATAAAGGGATGAAAGATGATATAGAAGAGACTTTTTGGCATTGTTTTCAAAGGGAGAGATTACCTCATTATCATAAGGGAGAGAGATTAATTATTATAAAGGAGAGATTATCTCATTGATCAGAAAATATTATATCATTATCCATGAAAAGAAGTTCCTAAGAATCAAAAGGAAGAGCTAATCAATATTCAAAGGGAGAGATTGATTACATATGAAATATCCATCTAAGGGAGAGAAGTAACAAAGGGAGAGAGTTCAAACAAAGGGAGAGATTTCTATCAAAAGGAAAAAAAGATTATTAAGAAGAGCATCACTCAAGGCAGAGCACATATTAGAACATAGACAAAAGATGTTGCATCTATCCAATGAAGGGATTGAAGAATGAAGAAATATTACTCTGCAAGAAACAAATCTAAGCTATTTTGAGCTTACCAAAAGCCAGGCATTTGTAATAGTTACAATAGGAAAGATTGTTGAAATTGTTATATTTAATATTGTATTATTAATAATATAGTGTGTTGCCATCAATGCCAAAGGGAGAGATTGATTACATGTAACTGATTAAATGTTTGAAGATGTTAAGTTGATCACCGAAATGCAGAAAGATAATGCAAGACATTAAATCAGTTAATGGATTGTATTATCATTGATGTCAACTTGATATAATCTAATTGGTTATAATCAAAGTGTCAAGACTTCAGAGAATCAAAGAGATAAAGATTATGCTATCAGTAATACATAAAAGACAAGCATTCACTATGTGACTTCAAACATCGACGGCTAGTGGAACTCGACGAACATAGATCATCGAAAGTTAAGTCACAGTGATTCCCAAGCAAGAAACCCGATGAGCATTACCGACGAGAAGAATCACAAGCATACCCGACGACCAGAATCGCAGTGTAACCCGACGGATAGACAAGATCGAATGACAGACAACCCCGACGGAGAAGCCGAAGGAGAACTGGAGTGTTGACCGAAGCTTACAAAGAGTTAAAACACCAAAGTTAATTGGAGTTCAGAAATGACAAAATATCTAGCTGGCAGAGCTAAATATAGACTTAACTGGTAGTTATCATTGTTTTCATCGACAAGATAAAGCCAGAGATAAGTAAAGGATTTAAAGTTGTTTTGTCTAGTTGGCAAGAAGATCTCTGCGAGATAAAACAAGAGTTTTTCTTTAAATCAGACTGGCTAAGATTGTGGATCACACCAAGATCAAGAAAATCAAGAACCTAGAAACGGTGATATCATGTCTATAAAGAGACGACTTAATTCATTACGAATTAATGGGAGTGAATGAAAAAGAGGATGCTGGAGAGAAACTGATGAAGAACAACTTCATATAGTCCTGATCAATCAAGCTGAGGAAAGAGCTAAAGATTTTTGTAGACATTGAGCAACGGAGCATAGCATCACCGAACACAACAAAAGTGGAGCAAAGGTATTGAAAAGATATATTGATCAGATTGGTTTACGAGATTACAATAGATCTAAAAATATGGAAGTATAAGTTGTATATGTGAACAAATCATACTGTTCCACTTTAACCATTGATTCAGAAAGTCTCTTAACTGAGCAAGATTTAAAGATCCTTTCTATATTGAGATACATCCCAATGAGTATCAAAAAGTTTGATCATGAGGATAGAAAGAGATGCCAGATACCATTTGACAAACCATAAGAGTTTGGAAAAGGAAGGTAGCATATAAATGCCCGATATCAAGTGACAAACTAATCTTTTAAATCCTCTAACAAGGTCACACCTAATAGCGTGTTTGTAACCTTTAACAGGGTTGGCTCTTCACCGAGCTCACTTCAGAAGAGTGAAATTTTTGGGTTACCGATCCTAAGTGGTTTTTCCCTTAACAGGGTTTCCACGTTAAAAATCCACATGTCAATGTGTTTATGAGTCATTACTTTAGTATTTTGCATTACAAATAGCTAATCTGGATTGATCGGTATACTCTAAGTAATTTACTATTTTTTGGTAAATTGAAAGACTACTATTCGGTAAACATACAGAATAAGGTTTAACAAAGCATTCTGAGTAGTAGTAATTTAATAAGTATAATTGAAGGCATTCATCTTATAGGAGTATTTTGCATTACAAATAACTAATCTGGATTGATCGGTATACTCTAAGTAATTTACTATTTTTGAGGCCACTGATTCACCCCCCTCTCAGTTATTACTAATAGTGGGATTCAGAGGAATGAAATCAATTAATAAATCAATATTCCTCATAAAACAATAATTAGCATTTATGAAATTATAAAATCCCATAAATTAGAATTAGCCAATTAATTAATTAACTGTGAAGACTTAGGATAGGAATGAATAAATACAATTTATTCATAGAGAATAGGGACAAATCTTAGGTTATTCATCCCAAGAGGATGAATTAACGAATTATTGATCAAATTGAAGGCATTAATGTACAATTGAATTGATTTTGATAATATTGATAGGATTGTGATAGGTTCGAGGCATTGATGAACTTTGAAAATTCGCTCAAATAATGATGTTTGAAAATGATTAAATAGCATCAATGAACTTTGATGACGCCATAGGATTGAAATAGGAATAGGGAAACATTGATGAACTTGGACAACGTTCCCGAAATAATGATGATCAACAATAGCATTGATGAACTTGGACAATACTATCGAATTGATAATGATAGATTGATAACGATAACATCGATGAACTTTGAAAATGTTATCAAATATGTGATAAAAGGGATACGAAGCATTGATGAATTTGGACAATGCCCCTAGAATGATGACAGGATTGAATAGATTTAGAAAAGGGTTTGATCGATTTGAAAAGTGATTTAATTAGGCATCGATGATCTTGGACAATGCCCCAGAATGGTTGGAATGAGTCCAAAATAATTCTGAAATGATTAGAAATAGAATATAATAGATTTGAATTGATTTAGGATGGTTTGAAATAGTTTAGGGTCGAATAAGATCGATTTAGGATCGAATAGGATCGGTTTAGGGTTGATCGGAATCGATTAGGAAAATGATCAATTTGACAAAGAGAGTAGAAATATTAGTAAATAATTGAACAATTTTGCAATATTCAATTATCGATGAAGGACACAATGTTGTTATATAATAAAGATCATATGCGCAACATAGAGGAATAATTAGATCGTAAAAAAATGTTTCAATTGTAATGCCAAAAATGTTAAAACACGTAGACTAGCAGGCTCAAACCATTTTTGGATGTCTACACTTGCAATCCAAGAATCATAACAAACACTCCTCAATATGTCGCTTGAAATTCCCCAAGCTCGCATAACATGACACATTCTCGCATCCATACTATCTACAAAACTCAAAGACTAACATAGTCATAATTCTCTGTCACTGTCTTGCAAACAGTCTCCACCAAAACTGTTGTAACTCAAACAAACAAAAACATAAACTCAACTGACCTTAGATATAAGATCCCAACTTGTCCCTTAATATATGTATGTGCTCACATCCTCTGATAGTCCGTACAGTGTCAGTACACGACTATCAGCCTTTCCTGTGCCTGAGACAACCAGTGTGACTGAGACTTCAACTGAACATACGTTGACATCAATGACAAAACATGAATGCCAACAACTCCAACATAAGCCAGTTCCAACAAGATATGTTTAAGATGAAAAACTTTACTTATGACAAGGTCAAACCTGCAAAATCATTGTGACAGTGCCTATTCGGTAATTGGTCATTGTTAGGTGAGAAGACAAAGATTAAAATCATACCACGTGAAAGCAATAAAGGTGTATGACAGTCATAAGGAGTGTTGCGAATGCATTACCAAAATCATATGACAGCTATGATAATTATGATAAAAGAGTGACAAAAAGAATAGAGAGAGAAACAAATATTAGATCCACTAACAAAACTGTAGGGTCAGACAAATAAGAGTAGTCCATAAGTTGATGCAATGATAGTAAATGATAGAGTGAAAAATAAAAAAAAGTCAAATAACAATGAAAGAGCATGATCAAGAATCAATGTAGTCCATAGGAAAACTACTGCATTGTTGTAAACGCCATACAAACAACTCTCATAAGATATAGATATACTTAAACCCTTTTGAACCCTCTAAAACAATATCCATGACATTCGAAAGCATTAAAGGGATTAAACGTCAATAGCCCTTTACATATAATAAATTGTAAAAATTTGATTTTTTCGTTTGTATTCATATTGCTAATTACATAGGAAAATATTCAGTTAACTTTTTAAGAGGACGATCAACAAATAATTGTCTAAGTCTGAGATCAATTATTAACTAAGTCTATAAAGTAATCGAGATGAAAACTTATCAGACTTTTAAAGAGGGAAGTCACCAAATAGTTGTCTAAGTCTAAGATCAAATATTGGCTAAGTGTATGAAGTAACTGAGATAAAAAATAATTATTAGACAACAATCTAGCTACAGTTAGGAATTTATCAAAACTGGGAACCATTTTGAAGTGATCCAATACTTTCATTGTGATTGAGGCATGTAGTTTTGTAGGGGTAGGTCAATATTTGAGAAATCTATTAATTATAAACTATAGGGGCTCGTTGCTTTCCCATTAAAGGGTCATCTATAATGGTGCATAATAGTAATAGTTTTAAAATAATGTATAATATTAATTATATATTCAATCACATCAGAATCCATGGGGCGAGGTGTGTAGAGAGCTCGGGTCATATTGAATATGCAATTTAGAGAACATTAATCAGTTGCTTTGGCACTATCTCACATGCCCCCCACACTTTAGGATGATTGCGGCCCTTTCAAATTCAATTGATGATTTCCATTGCTCATCCCACTTTTTTTGTTTAGGGTTTTCTAGAGGTCGGAAAGAAAACTAAATACACAAAATAACAAATTATTTCCACGCCATTTCCACATTGACTTCACTTTTGTCTTGGAATTGACCCTATTTCTGAGTTATTCTTCAATTTCATGATTTTTGTAGGGTTTTGTAATTTTAATATTTTTTGCCATTTTTCATTAATTATAATATGATTTTAATGTGCTTTAAATGCAAAAGGTCATTAAAAATAGGGTCAGCAATTTTTTCAAGGAAAAACTCGGCTGGCTCTAGGATTCAGGATTAATTGGGTATAATCATGATTTTTTGCATATTATTGCAGATTAAAGGGATTAAATGTCAATAGCCCTTAACTTATAATGAATTGTAGCGAACATGAAGCTCCTACTTTTAAAAGTTTCCAATTCTTTTATCAACAAGTCTACAACACAATTATTTCTGCCCTTCAATGCATTTTATCTTCGAAATGAACTACATAGATGGTTGCAAATGTTACTTATACTACTTCTAACAATGTTCAAGTTGTGTTAAGAAGGATGGATTTTGAAATATGTCTATGAGGATGTAGAGGTGGCATTCTAATACTACAAAACATCACAACCCTATAAATTTTTGGATTTGGGGATACACTATTTTTTGGCAGGGTGGGAAAACACAACATAAGAAAACAAGGAAGAAAACATGACATTCGAGAACAAAAACCCCAAAACAATAGCAGAAAAGAAAACACAACAAATTAGGTTTTCAAACCCTCGATAAAATTGTCCCGTTTAAAAACATTGGTGGAGTGTGAAATGTTAGGGTTTGAAACCTTTAAAAAAATCACATCTAAAAACCCCAACATCTTAAAACCCTTTTTGAACATCCTCAAAATTCATAGTTTGAACATAATGACAGAGTAACAAACATTATTGAGCGCATATAGATTACCTAGTTTGCTTTGTCTCGCATCTACCATAAAATCGACTGCCAAAACCAGTCACCTGCTATTAGGCTTAAAGCGACGTGTTGTTGCTCCGAGTGTTTTTCCCATGTGTCGCATTTTCTTTCCTCTTGTTACCCTACAACGAAAAAAGGCATCTCCAAATCCTTATAAGTAATCCATATACTTAATAGCTTCACATTTTCTTAACACCAAGTAAATTTAAACAAACCCAATTAAACCCTTTTTTTGCATGTTTGAACCCTCTTAAACACTAACAATCTCTTCAACCCTATACAAACCAGTTAAAAAAAATAACAACGCTGTCGATTTCATACACACCCACTTCTTGTTTCGCCACCCTTCGTATTTCCCTTCAAGCTTCTATATCCTCCATCCCACCAAAACAGTTTCAAATGCAATGTGAGAAAACTCTGCGTGTTATGCTCTTTGCGCTTCTTGTTTATTTATCTACTTCAGTGATATTTTATTGATTTTTTCGACTGAATAGCTAACAACGTATGCAATTAGTTAAGCTTTTTCCACTAGGTTTTATGTGTATGCATGTTTATTGCAATGGTAGGAAGTGTCATTTTTCCAGTCAAAGAACCTATTTAACATGAATTTATAATAGTAATAAAGAGAAGAAACAGGTATATTTCATCAATGAGCTTAATTGAACCTTCGATGTTACAAACCGCTCAAGTTTGATGCTGAATCTTTTCAACTCAAATGCAATTGTGCAATCATCAACGCCAAAATTCCGTAATCGCGTTTTGAGAGCAGCACAACAAGGCATTAAACTTTTAGAATGGAAATGGAATCAGACGAGAAATCCTTTCCTCATAAGCAGTTTCATGAGCTCTGCGAGGACGGTGTCAACCGGTCCTGCAACTGCATTGAAGCAAGGGCCAGAAGGGAAGAGGACAAGAATTCGTCTGTTAAGGCAAAACAATGGGATTCATAGGAATCTTAAAGACTTGGTTTCATGGAACTCAAAAATTACACATTATGCAAAAACTAAGCGAATTGAGGATGCACGCAAAGTGTTTGATAAAATGCCCGAACGAGATGTAGTATCTTGGAC
The DNA here is from genome assembly GCA_018584345.1 of Thuja plicata. Classification (NCBI taxonomy): domain Eukaryota; kingdom Viridiplantae; phylum Streptophyta; class Pinopsida; order Cupressales; family Cupressaceae; genus Thuja; species Thuja plicata. The sequence goes on from MU225768.1 coordinate 1,697,007, forward strand.
TGCCATGATTGCAGGGTATGCTCAGGACGGTCATTTGGATAATGCACGCCAACTGTTTAACGAAATGCCCAATCGAGATGTGGTGGCTTGGAATGCGATGCTCGCGGGATATGCACAGAATGGTAGGATTGAGGATGCGCGCGAGCTGTTTAACCAAATGCCTCAACGAAATGTGGCGTCCTGGAATGCAATGGTAACGGGGTATGTGCAGAATGGGAGAATAGAGGTCGCACGCCAACTGTTCGATATAATGCCTGAACGTAATGTGATATCGTGGACTGTGATGGTTGCAGGGTATGTGCAAGAAAAGAGATTAGAGGATGCTCAGAAGCTTTTTGATGTGATGCCAGTGAGGAATGCCGTGTCGTGGACTGCAATGGTTAATGGGTATGCTTGCGATGGAAGAGTAGAGCATGCACGGAAGCTTTTTGACAGAATGCCAAGGCGGGATGTGGTTTCCTGGAATGCAATGATTGCAGCTTACGCCCAAAAGGGTGATATGGAGGAAGCACATAGACTGTTTGATAAAATGCCTGAACGAAATTTGGTGTCCTGGAATTCGATGATTTCAGGATACAGCCATAGTGGGAGACTGGAGGATGCGCGGCAAGTCTTTGATAGAATGCCAGAACGGAATATGGTGTCATGGACTTCAATGATTGCAGGATATGCACAGGATGGGAATGGAGAGGATGCCTTGAATGTTTTTAATGAAATGCAACGTGCCGGTATGAAGCCTGACCAGATGACTTTTGCCAGTGTTGTCAATGCATGCGCTTGCATAGGAGCATTGCAGCAAGGCAGACAGGTTCATCAGTACGTAATCAAGATTGGATTTGAATCGGATGTTTATGTTGGCAATACCCTTATTACCATGTATGCAAAATGTGGGAGGCTAGACGATGCTAGGCACACATTTGACAAAATGCATAAACAAGACGCTGTTTCATGGAATTCAATAATCACAGGTTATGCTCAACATGGTCATGGAAAGGAGGCAGTACGACTCTTTGAACGAATGCAACAAGTAGGCATTAAGGCCGACCACATAACCTTTGTCAGTGTCTTGTCTGCTTGTAGTCATGCTGGGTTGGTACTTGAAGGATGTCACTACTTTGATTTAATGGGTAGAGATTTTCATATCGCAGCCAGGGCAGAACATTATGCTTGCATGGTGGATCTTCTTGGGCGCTCTGGGCAGCTGGATAAAGCAAAGGGCTTGATTGATAGAATGCCAATAGAACCCACTGCCGCGGTATGGGGATCTTTGCTGAGTGCCTGTAGAACTCATATGAATTTAGAGTTGGGTAAGTACGCAGCGGAACATCTTTTTGAATTGGTACCGGAAATGGCTGCACCATATGTCCTACTGGCAAATATGTATGCTGTGGTTCGTAGATGGGAGGATGTTGCAAAAATCCGAATAATGATGAAAGACAGGGGAGTGAAAAAGAAGCCAGGCATTAGTTGGATTATGACCAAAAACAAGGTGCATATATTTGTGGCAGAAGACAGAACCCATCCTCAAACAGAGGAGATCTATGCAATGTTGTCTGCTCTCTCTAGAAAAATGGAAGAGGCGGGTTATGTACCCAACACAAACTTTGTGCTTCATGACATGGATGAGGAGACAAAAGAACACAGTCTCTCTTACCATAGTGAGAAACTTGCTATATGTTTTGGGCTTATTACTACACCTGCAGGGACACCCATCCATGTCATGAAGAACCTTCGTGTTTGTGGGGATTGTCATTCTGCCATTAAGTTCATATCTAAGATTGTTGGTCGAGAACTTGTTGTAAGGGATATCAATCGTTTCCATCATTTTAACAGTGGGCTGTGCTCGTGTGGGGATTATTGGTAATGTATATGAAACAACAGAAGACATCCAAAAGTTTCTTAAAAATCCCTTTCTATTTTTTTCAAGGTAATAGGAAGGATCCATGGGTTATGATGTGGATTCCAAGTTGCTGCAAAAGTTTTATCAAACTTAGTTGATTTTTTTTCATTTATGCAAGTGCTTGGTTTTTCAAGTTTTTTATAATTTACTTGGAGATCGGGTAGTAGGCAGCTGACACGGTCATTTATACACAAGGTGCCCTGGTCAGTCAGGCCTATTGGCAGGTAAATGCCAAGATTTAATTAATTGCCTCAGAGAATGAGTAGAAGCATGAATCGGGTAAAAATTGGTTTGGAATGCAAAGGAAAACCGGACAAACTATTTATTGCAAAATTATTGCTCCTTTATGACTGTTAGCCAAAAACAAATGGTAGAAAATCTGAAAATCTCATCATCGAGACCCTGTTTCAATAAACCCCAAAGCATACTGCAACATGGTTGTCAATTGTCCACACGGATCAACAGTAGTGATAATTTTCTACAAAATTGAGTTTCTGCCTGTCAAATATGTGCAAAAAACCCCTATGATATTCTGACAGGCTAGCAACGAAGTGCACAGTTTTTTCTCCCAAACTACAATGTCATAAAAGCAGAATTGTACTCTGAACGGTTAGATCTGTTCACGACATCCAAAATTGTGTCAATTATGGCTGTCCAAGCTCAAACCCTGCAACTCTAATTAAGTTTTCAGATATATCCTTGGTATCCCGGAAACCTGTCTCCCACCCCTTGAGATGTGTCGCGGAGACGGAGATGCGTCTTCAGTAGCGAAGATGTCTCCAGAAACATCTCAGTGCACAAGGTTCTTTTGCCTGCTGTCTCCAAAGTCTCCTGACCAGAAATTGAGGTCTCCCACCAGAAAACTTAGGGCAAAATTCGATAAAAGGGAAAAAAATGAAGGCAAACAAATAAAATAAGCCTGCATAATCTTTCTTGCTGATATTTTGGATGATACATAAAGCCATGCAAAGTTATAGTGATTGTATCTACTAATAGTGTAGACTTTTTGAGAGGGACATAAACAGTTGTATGACTGATTTCCTGTCATTGTAATGGTCTAGAGAAATTGCCTTTATGACTGATTTACTATTTTTCTTTTCAAAATTTTATGTCATGATATTTTCTGGAATTATTTAATTATATTAAAAAAATGGTGTCTCCAAGTACCCTCGTGTCTTATTTTTTAAAATTACCAGTACCAGTACCAGTCTCCAGCATCTCCAAGTACCCGTCTCCTATGACTATGGATATATCCCAAAGGAAAGTCAGACATTTTCTATGGTAAGTTCGGTTCTATTTAAGATACCAAAGATCTTTAAATTATGTATTTACGAACAATGCGCACTTAATCAATTGAATGACACTTCTGATGAATTAATATTGAGATGTGTGAGACTGAGAGCATCTGTTTGTTCAGGATTGAGTCATCATTTTTGGAAACTGCTTCCTGTGGATATCCCTGCTTTAGTGGTGGCAACTTGAGTTGGTTGTGCATCAATAAGCAGTTTTAAAATGGCTACCATGCTCTTTCAAAGGGCATTTGTATCCAATTGACACCTAATTTATTGCATGTCACTTTTATGTCAAAAATAATTGTTCTGGAATGCAAACCACTGTCAAGAAAGAGTCTTTTTGATGGAGGCAAAGACTAGAATTGATACAATTCATAAATTACGGAGTGTAGAATTGTTTGCAATTCATAGATGCAAGATCATAGGTATGGTAAATGATCTAGATGTAAACACACGTTGAGGGTGAGGATTTGCTCCAGCAAGTTATGGCTCTCATGCATAAATTCCTTTAAGGAAATAACCTGCATGCAATTTGTCAGTATATTGAAAACTTTCCAGTGCAAATATGTTTAGAATTGCTGCCTATTGTGGTGGGGTAAATGTTTGCAATAATACGATCGAAGCGTGAGGCCTCAATTTACATTTCACACTAATACATTTCACCCCAGTTTCCGATAGAAATTTCAGACGGGGCACTATATTTGTTTTGCTTGGTCGGATTATAGATGGAAAATTTTGATTTCTTTAAATCCATGCCCATGTTAGTCGGAACTACAGCGACATAAGAGTCAATGCGCGTGTTTGTCGGAATTACGACGACCACGGGCATAACTTAAAAAAAGAAGTTAGGTTCTATTCATTATGTTACGCGCCAGACAGAGAGTCGTGTTGCACCAGACAAAGAGCAGTGTTACGCGCCCGTGCAAGCTTAGGCCAGACGTTTTGGAGTCATTTTTTTTTGCTCAAATGAGAGATTTGTGCCCTAAGACAGGTGCACGACTATGCATCCATGGTCATTTTTAATAATTTCCTCATTTTCTTGATCATTTCATGCTCCTTTTTACTTCCCATAGGTCATTGTTTCCATAAACAATGAATAGATGTGTTTTTATGGTTGTTTGACTTAAAAATGTGGTATGAATGTGCATTTTTATAGTTGCTTTTGTTCATAGTCATGATCATTTTTGTGTTTCCATTAAAAATCATGATCATTACTCAGAAATCATGGATGTTTTTGTAATTTTACATCATTTTTGACCTGCACCTAGGGTTTCTTTTGTGCCATTTCTTTAAAAATGGGATTTGTATTTGTTTTTGTGCATGTTTGAAGGCATGATTTAGAATTCCAAAAACATTGTGATACACAACTCAAAAATCAGAAATTCCCATTGACTTCGATGATTGAGAAATACAACAATAGTTGAGGATTTATATGCATTTACCTTATGAAATAAACATCTTTCATAATCACCACAAATAATGGATGTAGTTGCAAGTATACCATCAAACTGTTGTAGCTTGTGAATAGTTTGTGAGATTTGCAACGAAATTTTGGGGCATAATTGGTACGGTACATTTATTAGGGCCCTAAACTATTCCGCCCTCCTCATCAAGCTCTAATAACTCAATTTATGGCAGAATTCTTCTCCCAACAACCTTCTTCAAACATGAAATATGAAAAATTGGATGTATTTGTGTTGACATAGGTAACTCCAGTTTATATGCTACACTACAATATTTTTCAACACCTTATGAGGAAGATAGCACTTGGGTGTAATCTTGTTATCCTTTTGCTGTTATTTTAGCGTGATTTTCTTATCTGGCTATAATTGCATAAATGCCCAATCTCTCACTTCAAAATTCCTTTCACTACAGAGCTGGCCAGCCTATTGCTATTCTATTTTGTGTCATTGCCAGGTTCTCTTAGAGACTAGTAAGTGCCTCTTGCTGATGTTGCATGTACTTTTCAAATGTTTGAGCATTTTTTGGTGCACTGGCAATGAAGAGGTGATTGACAATAATTGGTACCCTGTAGAGCCTAAAATAGAGGCATCTTAGAATTAGGATGAAAAGAAGTGTTATTGCGTCATTTTCCTGGTGGTAGCCACTACATCCATATCTCTTGTTTATCTAAAGTAAAACATAAGAGGTGCCCTTCCAAGCATTTGTTGACATATCATGCATTCTATTGCAAATTTTTTAACATCACTCATTAACCCCTCTCAAAAGAAATCTTGCTTAATTCTACAATAAGTTTTCAAGAATCCAAAGTCTGTAGCTACTAGAGAAGCACATAGTTCTACCAAACATCTTAAACTTAAGTATTGAATGAAAACTATGGGTCTTATTTCTTGCATGAAAACTACTCCTATACCATATCCTAAAACATCAAATTCCATAATGAATGTTTTAGAAATATATAGAGTAGCTGAACTGGAGTATGCACACAATAATTCTCATTGCTTGGTTGTGCATCAATTTTATCATGCTTTGTCAAAGCATCACCCTTCGTGAATTGAGTTGATGCCTTATGTAGCAAATACACTCAATGTGAGGTAGGGTTACTAGATTTAGAAAGATTTATCACGCCTTCCATTTGTTCATATCTTTCATAATAAATGCAATTTTGAATCATATAAGGATTTCCTTTTCATTGTTTATTTTGTCAAAAGAATGAAGAAAGGGCAGCTTATGACGGTAAATGAGGTTAAGAACTTGATAATGTATGAAAAAATACAAGGAATGCATGCAACCTTCACCTTTACCATTAAAAGTAAGTGGTTACTTTGTCAAAGCACTTCTTTAGTCCACCAACTAGGATCACTCACATGGATCCATCCACTCTCAAGACCTAAAAAAATGGTCCAACCACAACTAATCCACTTGTGCTCCACACTCTAGTACAATCCACCCACCACTGAACTCTCATTCTTTAATCCTCTTCCACTTTCTTATGACTGTCCTTTCACACAATCCTTCAACACAACCTTCTATAGGTTCTTGTCTTGAAACTAACACTCACCTCTGGATTCCCCTACACCCAAGCAACATGGAGGATCTGCAACTTTTCACTCTACTGCTTATGATAGTCACGTGTAACAAAATTTCACTGGTATCCCTTCACTCCTACCACGAAAGACACCTTAGACAACCTTCAAGACTCTTCCCACACCCATTCCTATCCACTAAATCCACCAACCACAACTTCTATTCAAAACATTACACCTTACAATATCTCTGTCACACTGGGTCAGTCGTACCAAATCTCTGCACCTTGGTTGCTGAACTCTTCCCTAGGACTCATTGCCTTCTCCAAGCATCCTTCATGTCGTAGACTCTCTTCTCTACACTTTCTCAAGCCTCCATGACAATCTCCAAACTTTCTTTGTGGGCAAAGTCACACTTGCACTTCACTGTCTCCAATCTGCCAACTCTGAGACAGTTTTAGACACCGTTTCCTTCATTGGTTCATGTTCCATCTTCATGCATGGGCCCCTGCAAAGACCATAAGACACTCAATGTATACTATACACTCCCAAATCCACCAATGACTCACGTTGGATCAACTAGAAGGAGTAAGACCATTTTGTCTCTTCTCGGTTACCCTAAATGAGGGTTTGACACACTTTCACCAGAATACAGAGAACATCCTCTAATCGACAACAAATGGAAAGATTCCAAAGCTAAACTCCCTTTAGATCAGGCCTCTATAAATTCCTAATGAACATTCAAAAGAAATGATACCTTTTTAAACAGTAAAACAACAATATCTCAGACTGACTGTAACAATAAAGTTGCAGAGAACCATTATCTTTATTCACTTCAAAACTTGATGTATCAACCTCTCCTCCCTTTTGGGATGGTTTACAATATATAAATGCTTCTCCCAATCATGGGAACCGACCAACCACCCTAACTAACTACCCACAAACAAACTGTAAGCAGTTGAAATTGACCGCCCTCTTAATCGGACAATTACAAAAAAGATGTAAATTGTTGGCAGGTTGTCAACTCGACAACTACTTGTCTTATTAGTGTTAAACATTTTCAAAAGACCTTTAGCTATAAACCAAACCGCCTAATACTACCGCCAAGATCATTTAGACCTTGTTGTGAGGTTGCATCCTTCTTCCTGTAAGTGTTAAATCTTGCTACAAGAAGTGAATTTCCAATTGATTGAAGTCATAAAAGTGTAATTTCGGTAAATTGCAACTTTCTTTGGGTCTCTATGCCATAAAGCTTATTGTAATCTTGTTACATTTGTTGTTAGGGATAATAGGATCTTGATAGAGAAAATCTAATATCTATGAATGTGTTGTTTATTCGTATAAATTCTGATCAAGGAATACTTACTGAATCTGTACTGCATGATTGCAGAGGAGAAGACAATGCCGTAGTTATTGACTGCTTTCCTCTAATCATACATACCATATAAATATAGTATGAATGGTCATATCTATGTAGAGACATGACTCTACATGGCTTAGGCCACGTAGAGCCATGTCTATACGCAGACATGCCCTTTGGTAACGTGGCTTAATAAAACGCTATTATAATAAACACAACCCTTCGAAAACATATTCATATGTTACGTTAACTATCTTTCGGTAGTTAATGTAACATATCATATATTAATATGATATATTACGTTAACTATCGAACGATAGTTAATGTAACTATATTAACATATATGTTCAACTTTATTAATATCGATTGTGTCGATTAAACTGCAGACAATAATAACTGCTGTTTCAATATCGAATATAATTGATTATTGTGCATATTAATAATAAGCTATATATATAT
>MU225768.1:1710174-1729318 GCA_018584345.1 Thuja plicata
TATATATATATATAATCGACTATGATATTGAGCAACATTAATATAATTACATCAATCAATTCGATGCTATAATTTAACATTTGTGAGGTTTGATTTTTATAGTAGCTCCAAGTAGCTTACTTTCCATGGTTTTTCCCTCATTGGGTTTTCCTCATAAATTTGGTCTTCTCTTGTACATTTGGGTCGACTATTTTGCTCTTGTTTTTATCACTAGTGACCTATTTAGTTTTTAAAGAAAGGCGTGGCTTAGATGACCTAAGTTTCAAACAAGATATCTCTCCATTTCTATAGGATTTTGTAGTAGACTATCTTATTCCCCTTACACATAGAGATGACATAGTATATGGTGATTATACTTAGAAAGCTTGAGTATATCATGCATATAACATGTTTTAATGGATCAAAGACTTGCCTCCCAACTCATACTCATTTATACCATATTTTCATCTTTTGTTGTTCCTAGTTAGCCTTCTACTTGATCTAAATAAAAACCATTTGAAACCCCATTCCATTCTTCAAACAATAGATCCTTAATATCATCTAAATCCAAAGTGAGATTCTAGAACTTACAGATTAGAGGTCTTTGCCAAAGATCCTAAACTTAGGGTTGCAGTTTCTCAAGAGAGAAAGCTAAAGAGATAGATCCTTTCTTAATTAGTGTATACTTTAGATTTAGGGTTGCATCCATCCGAGTCATTATTCCATATTGGTGCAGTGGCACAAGGGCTACAAGGGTCACTATCAATACCTAAGGGGGAAATTATGAAGACAATAAGGCACAATGGACCTACAAGGTCATTTAAAGACGTAACATGGCTATTCAAGCCATTATAATGTAATCAAAATGCCAAAAGGGGTAACGTGGATGTAATTGCCAAGATTGTCAAACAATGGCCTATAAGGGCTAATGGGTATAATAGGAGTCTTAATAGTCTTAAATTTTTATGAGGAGTACTATAAGTTTTACATGTTTGTAAGGTCACGAGAAGACCATCCATAAATTGTTCATTAGGTGTGCAGTTGTCAAAGTTGACAACTTGTATTCATTGTCATAGGTTGAAAGTTTTGACGTTGTCCATACACCAATGAATTTTTTGGGGCCATGGAGGCTTGAGGAGAGGGAAGTAGGAGTGTCTACTACATGAAGGAGGCTTGGAGAAGATAGAGAATCCAAGAGAGGAGTTAAAAAATCAAAGTTGCAGAGGTTTGACATGACTCTCAAAATGACAGAGATATAGTAAGTTGATTTGCTTTGTTTGAAAGTTGTGTTTGGTGGATTTAGTGGATAAGAATGTGTATGGGTAGAGTCTAGAAGGGTGTGTAAGGTGTCTTGCTGGTAGGAAACATGGACACAATTCTTAGGGTATGGATCCTAGTGGGATTCCAAGGAAGGTGTATTGATCTCTGATAGGTCTAGTGAATGATTTACATTGGAATAGTGTGTGGAGAGTTGATGCAAGTTGGATAGGGCAAGTTGAAGACCCTATAAGCCATCATATTTGGACACGGTCCTCATCTATTTTTCTTCTAGAGAGAGCACACATCCGACTTAAGGGTATCAATACATTTAATTTTTTTAATTTATATTGGAAAAAAAATCTAATCCATTACCATTGTATTGAATATTAGAAAGTATTTTAAAACTAACCCCATAATATTGCTTCAAAATATATGTAGACTCATTAATAGAAGATGAATCGAATCTTATTTTGTAAGAAAGTGGTTCCTTATTGGTGTTGAGTATCACAATGAGAAATTTTAATCCTAGATTCAATTGGTCCATATAGGGTGAAGTATAAAGAAACCCTATCATCATAAAGTAAAGTGTTAGAAGAATAATAAGTTGGAATATAATTAGAATTATTTTGGACAAATGAAATAGAAGGAAAATTTAAGGCTTCAAATGTAAATTGTCTACATAATAAATACTATTGATTTTCCTAAAAGACAATAACTCTGCAAATTATGACTCCATACTTGGGACAATTTTGACTGTTTTCACCAAAAACTAGATTTCAGTTTAGAAGTATTTTCAAGATTTTTCTTCCCCTTTTCCTTTGAAAGAAACAATAAGAGTAGTTTTTAGGTGAGGCATCATAAGGACAGTTGCTACCTCATTTGAAGTAGTAGAATGTGATGTAACTACTTTCAACTTCCAAGCTAAATATATTGTGTCTATAATTGGTATGCATTTATGAATACACAAAGCATAAACTGATGGAAAATTTGTCGTTGATGGGCATACTTCTTGTAACCGTGATCATAATATGTTTAAGGATCATTTTCCTAAGCATGAAAAAGACAAAGGGAAATGCTCTTTGTATGACCATAGTGTGAACTATACCAACATCAAATACAACTATTGGATAAACTACATTAGTGAAGGATACAATTATGTGAACACCTTTATTATAAAGAGGAAAGAAACCAGATATAATGTCTCTATCTGTATAAGCATAGTCACACTTTAATGCCCTAATTACAAGCCTTCTACATCAACTATGAAATACAATGTTGTAGAGCATTTAGGGAAAAAAATAATGCAAATATCCATACCTTATAACATGAGGTCATTGGTTTTCACTAGTTTCAATATCCTAACTCAATATTGAGAATGGAACATACTTTAATATGCATTCCATTTTTTATAAATTTTGATCACATGCACAACTATTGTTATTTGAGGGATATGTCAAATGGAAGGTAATAGGCAATGCATAAATATTTACCAAAATGTTCAAGGAAGGAATATAGCTTCTAGATGGTATCATTGTATTACACTATAAACAATGTGTTAAGATACTTCAGTGATTATGGTAGATGGATTGCTCATCACATGTCAATTTGTTCTTTTACGTTGTTTGACTAAAAATTCAGTACTTAAATGTATTAAACTGACTTTCAAGAATGTACTAAGCTACTTAATAATTATAGTAGATGCTTAATCATGACATGTCAATTCCTAGAACTATAGTTTCCCACCCACCCGGTCCTGTGTGGGGGGGGCCTAAAGGGCCATCCACCCCTTATCACCCTTTGATTCATCAAATAATTGGTGAAGACCTTTGAATCCGCTATTGTCCCCAGGAATGCATACTTAGATTTTTCCACCCAAAGTGGTGCTGATTTGTATTTTTGGTAGTCATTTATAGTTCAACAACCCTACTATTCTAAAGGCTCGATTCTATACTACCCATGCCTACAGGGTGTTCATGTGGGTATAGGGTTGGACTAGATTCTATATTATATACATAACATGAAGGGTGGGAGAAAGGATCCACTTCAATAGCTATTTCTATTCTTTACTTGATGGTCATTTCCTTCTCAGTTTTATGAACACTTACTTATTGGTCTTATTGTTCTCAATTTTCTACATGTATTTATGTAAGCATGTATATATATAGAGAAATATGTATATGTATTACAATATATGTAATGGGGGGCATGAGATACATGGTTTTCAAGTTGACAACTTAGTTTTCAACTTGACAACATTTTAATCTCTTTTGCTATTTTATAGGATAGTGACAAATGTTATTGACTGTCCTAAATGACAGCGACTCTGCAACTTATGACTCCATGTTTGGGACAGCCATGATACCATTCCCCTAAGCATATTGACCTTGTCTTCTCATCAATAAGACATCCTAACATCATTCTAAACTTTGTCCATATGCCCTTCCAATCCACTGATGCAATTCATTCACACTTCTACACAAAACAAATCAACTTACCATAATACTGTCATTCAGAGACAATCATATTTATCTCTACAAATTTGATTGATTCACCTTCATAATGGTATCCTCTGTCTCCTAAAATAATCCTCCCTGTGGTATATAGACATGTCTTCATATTCCTTAAGCCTCCATGACCCAAACTCACTTTAAGTATGGACAAAGCATTCAAACTTCTGACTGTGACAGTCATTCTTTCCTTCCCTCTGTGACAGTCCAGTCACTCCTCTGACTTCATAGCCTATGCCTTCAATGCATGATTCTCTGCAAATGAACATGGGTAATCTAAAAATTTCCCTCTATCACCCCCACATGAAGATTATTTATTCAATGTGAAAGTGTCAAGGAAATTACATTTTTCCTCTCTCGACTTACCCTAGAAGAGGGTTTTAACTATTTTTACTAAAAATCATATTTCTCCTTCTATACAGTGCCAAATAGAATGATTCCACATCTAAATGAAAGCTAGTTCATTCCTATAATACCTCCAATAAATAATAATTCAAAACAAAATGCATTAAAGTGACACACAATGCAAGGAAAGTGATTGTATTCTGGAAAATTAGAGAAAATGAAGAATTAAAACACCATTTTATTGCTTCAAACTTTGTATATCCTTGTCTCTTCGACCAACCCGTGCTCTCTCCTATTTTTACAATGTAAATAGGTCTCTTGAAAACCAAATTTCTACCAACTACTTTGGAGCCACTTTCAAACTTCCTTAGAAACTGACTCTAACAGTCCAAAACCGACTATTTTCCCTATTTAGACTTATTACAAAAGTTGAAAATGTTGTCAAGTTGACAACTAAAGTTGTCAACTCGACAACTACAAGCCTCCTTAATGTTAAAACACTTTCATAATCCTAAAAAATATAAACCAACCCTATAATACTACCCTTAAGTTCATTTAGACCTTATAGTGACCCTTTAGGCCTACTTTGCCAATTTGGGCAATACATTCATATAATTTTTTTTAAATACAACCAAATGGCTTTAATAGCCACATTACATATTTGGATGACCTCATAGGTGCAATATATCCTCTTTCCTTCATGGTCTTCCTGGTTTCATCCTTAGGTCTTTCTAGTGACCTTTGTAGCCCTTGTGCCCTTGTGCCAGTAGTTAGGTAGTTAGTTGGTTGGGACACGCATAAATAGATGGATAAACAATCCCAAAAGAGAGAGGAGTATAATGCAATGTTGAAATTCATCCTTGTATGAACTATAACAACGTCCTTGTAAATACACTGAAAATCCTAATATATTTTGGCATTTTTCTTGGATATAATTTTCTTAGAGTCTCTTGTGCATGGTCAGAAGTATTATTTCCTTTTTTTTTTCATAGATATGAATCAGTTTCAAAGCCTTTGTGTTTGGTCATGGCTGACTGTGCTGTAATAGTGAGGATTTATGCATGGGTTTCTTACTCTAATTGAGTGTATTGGATGGTGAAAACAAGTGGGTTGATTTCACACGGTACATCTATTGATCTCAAGAAGATCATGCCATTATTGGATGGAGCAAGAAAGTTGATAAATATAAAATTCCTTCAATCAATCAACCCATCCAACATAATGCTACAACTTGTAATCTCCCAATAGTTCAATACTTAGCGTCTCCCTTGCTAATTGCACCACCTCTCTTAGTATGTCAACTTTGAGTCTCTCTTGTGAGAGGGCCTTGAAATCAGAACCCACAATAAGATACTATAAAGTGAGAGAAGAGACATACCTAGGACATCTATGAACCAAAATGTCATCATTATGGTCTTTCTATTTTTCCTAGTAGTTTTTCCTATATTTTCAACTTCTACAATGTTCACATTTTCTATTTTTGTAAAGGAGTTTCAGTGTTGTAGTTTCTGTAACATTGGGTTGTATCTAGTTTTAGATCACGAGTTGCTGTTATTAGTCATGAACAATCACAAGTTTGCTCATTTTATAGAGGTTTTGTCACTGAATGATGTTGGTAGAAGGGTGCAGTTGTAGGGGACAATCATTTCAGCCACCACAGTTATGATTTGGTTGAGATTCCAAGTAGTTTTTGGTTTTGTAACTTGTTTGCTTTCCATAAACAATCTAATGTACATCATAATTTGGAGGTGACAGATTGCTACATCATTGAAAGCTCCATTGGAACTCATGTTTGGGTTATGAAGATTGGAAAACATTTTTTATTCTTCATCATGCAGGAGCCAAGTGGAGTAACAAAATCATGAAGGTGAGTAGTTATGGCAGCCCATGGTAATTTTGTGGGAGTTTATGGTTTTTTATGTATCATCAAATTGTAGAGAATCATCTTTTGAGTGGGTTGCATTCTTTCTCTTACACTCTTCGGGAAACTCTTTAAAATCCCATTGAGACATTTTTAGGAGTTTTTATTATGAATCATGCACACTTGGCGGCCAAATTGTCTACTAAGTCACAAAGGTTGCATAATAATGTTGTGGAGTATGGTTGCATAATACATTTTAAATTATTAATTTAATTACATAGTCTACTACCTTATCATTGAAACCAACATTTGTAAATCATGTGTTGAATGTTCAATGGCCTTGGTTCGTTTTGCAATTTTTCTATGTTTAAGTATTTCAATTTCGTATATTATACTGAAACTTCATTTAATAACTAACATTTCAAGTTCTATATGACTAGTTCACAGAAGACTTCCAACGAACTTGTGATATTGTTTTTCTTACATACCTCAAAGTTTTCACATATAGCCCGATTTTTTTGCTTTGAAAAAAGATAATGTTAGATAATATCAACAAAGAACAAAACAAGGAGACACTTTCTAGATTGTGGTCTAAATTCAAAAGAAAAGGTGATCGAAAATGTTATTGTCCCTGCAAAAATTGTAAGGTCTTAAAGACTCGAAGACTTCTAATCAAAACAACTGAGAAATATTGCAGGCAACATGGTCACATTGAAGGGGGGAAAGATTATTGTCGATTGGTAAGTTGTTTATTATATTATTTTAACAATTTATATACATAAGAAATCACATGATGATGAGATTATGATCATGGTTTATTTATGCTCATCATTTTCATATACGTCGACCTCCCTAGGGCACATGTTATGGACCACGACAACCTGGAGAATGTAGATTTACAAGTGGAGGAACATGGAGGTGTGAGTATCAAAGATGAAGATAATGAGCCCATGGAGGAAGATGATCATGCGCCAAAAAACACAATTGAAGATGATGCTATTGGTGCAATTGATCATGTGCCAGAAAACACAATTGAAGATGATGGTGTTGGCGTAGCTGATCATGACGATCAAGATGACCTTGATGTTGTTCATGATATACCTTTACTTGAGAAGGCATACAAGCCCCTTTACAAAGGCTCCCAAACAACTCTTCTCTTCGATGTATTTTTTTTGGTGAACTTGAAGGTTATGAATGGTTTATCTAACATAACAATCTCACGTATGTTAAGGTATGCCATATATGTCATATTTTTCATCTATTTTAGTTGTAACTTCATTATAGTTAATAAACGACAAATAATGTAACATTAATATTATTTATATTAACAAATTATATTTTTTGTCGTAGATTGATAGGTGATTTTTTATTATCACCATCAAACATTCTACCTCGCTCGTACTGAGAATTATCTGCCATAATGAAAGATATTGGAATGGAGTATCAATCAATAGTTGCATGTCCCAATGATCATATTGTATATCATAAACAACATGAATTTGCAACAGAATGCCTTAAATGTCATGTCAGTAGATATCAAATAGATCAAATAACAAAAAAGGTGCCTCACAAGGTTGTTCATTATAATACCATTATTTTCCAGGTCTGCAACGATTATTCAGGTGCACTAGCTTGGCACACTTTATGGATTACAATGCATGGAATAGAAGTCAAGATGACATTATGTGAATGCCTGCAGATGGTTCTGCATTTAAAGACATAGATAAAAAGTGACCACACTTTTAAAAAAAATATCGTAATCTCAGACTTTCATTGGCAGTGGATGGTGTCAATCCATTTGGAGAGATGAGATCTATTTACTCAATATGACCTATTTTTGTTATCAACAATAACATTCCTCCATGTATGTCAATAAAGAGGGAGCACATAATCTTGAAATGATTGTTCCAGGTATTTTTTCATTTAATAGTCATCTACATTAAATTATAAATACCACTATAAAATGGTCATAATAATTATGTAATATTCTTGTTCATTCAACTAGGTAAGTACCAAGTTAAAGATATGAATGTATATATTGAGCCTCTTATCGACGAGTTGGTGGAGTTATGGAATGGTGTGACTACGTATGACATCTATAGACCAATAGGACAAAGACAATTTTAATTCCATGCAATGCTTGTATGAACAATACATGATGCCGCAGGGCTAACACATTTTTTGTGGTATGTTATAGTGTTCAAATTGTGCATCATAATTGTAATTATCAAAATCAACGTATTTAATCCAATTATACATGACCTTGTAGCTCTTCAAACAAAGGGAAAATTTACATGTCTTGTTTGTGGTTCGAAGATTAAATCTCGTCATTCAAAAAGTTTACTAAAGCAGGTGTTCGATGAGTATAGGCACTTCCTCCACATAAATTATAAATATCGAATTACCAAAAAATATCTTTTCAATGAGAAAGAAGAAACTACATCAAAGCCGCGAAGAATGACACATCGCCTATGGAAGTTGGAATATAATAGAATAAGTCATGGAGGTAATGTCATTCCATCTAATGGTTTATGTTTGTAATTTATATTTTGATATTATGTTTTGTTTACTGATGATGTAATTAATGATTGTGAAGGTCGTTAAGGCAATAATGACGACCTTCCAAAGAGACGAATAAGTTATCCTAGATAATTTAGTAGGCTGACCTACTACAAGCAGCTGCAAATTGTATATTTTTTTTGATGTTATGCATATCGTAAAGAATATAACAGAGACAT
The DNA here is from genome assembly GCA_018584345.1 of Thuja plicata. Lineage (NCBI taxonomy): Eukaryota > Viridiplantae > Streptophyta > Pinopsida > Cupressales > Cupressaceae > Thuja > Thuja plicata. Next base: position 1,718,865 of record MU225768.1, read on the forward strand.
TATGAAAAATATTGGATGGAATTCGTGACAAAGAAAAAAAATCAAAATTTGTACTGACGTTCAAGATTCCAATCATGCAATGAAAGATGTCATTCAATCAAATAGCAATGGAGACCATATTGATATAAGTGTCCTTCCTTGGTTATTATCGGAGTAACAAAACAATGCTATAAAAGAAGTCATACGAAAAATTCAATTTCCTACAGGATTTGCTACAAATATAAACAATCTTATATCAAAGAAAAGTGAATTTGAGCCAGAGATGAAAGCGCATGATTAACATACCTTCATTAAGATAATTCATGTTCTTGCGTATTTACTATATATTTGTATTCTGCATGTACTTTTCATTGTATTATGTTAGAAAACAATGAAAAGATCATTTTATTATTGTTGCAGTACGTTCTACCTCTATCTCTCCCACACCACTTCGACAATAGTGTCAAGCAAGTTATATATGATCTTGGAAAATACATGAGGTAAGTAGTGATATTTGTTTGATTTGCTGTATAGATATTATATTTGGGATATGTTTTACTTGTTATGTAATTTATTGTATATTATTTTGTAAAGTCTCGTTTATATATTATTGCGTCTTGAATCTCTTGTAGGTGGTTGTCATCTAAAGAAATCCATAAAGAAGATATAAAATATTGGAAGAGAAAAACTCACCATCTAATGTGTGAAATACAAGTGTCTACCTTCAAATTTTTTTAATGCACAAGAACACTACCTCATACACCAAGTTGAAGAGATTGAATTGTGTGGAGCTTTACACACTAGGTCAATGTGGATGGTTGAGAGGCACTTAAAGTTCTTAAAGGTTTTGGTTCAAAAAAGAGCACATCCCGAGGGTTCCATGCTTAAGGGATATATGGTATACCAGACTATGGTGTACATTATTGAATATCTTCCTAAGTTTGCAATAAAGATCCACATAGATCGCATTTGGGATCCCAGTCCCATTAACAAATTTGAACGAGAGTACTTGATGGGGAAATGTAGATTGAGCAAAGTGAGAGGTAATTATAAGATGTTATTGTATTATAGTTAATTAATTCTTAATCTTCAATATAAGTCGGTTTTAAGTCTATTTATTTGTTGTACATTTGGTCGAGAGTGGGATGCACTACATTTGTATATTGTAAACAATTTTGATTGGATAATGGTATGGATTTAACGATGTCAACATTCTCGTCACATTAACATGGGAAGGTGTGACTTCATTGGTTAAAGGAGCTCATCGTTATGGAGATTCCAATGTTACACCAATGCAAATTGATTTAGAAAATAGTTTAAGAAATACAGAGGTACGTAAAAATCCATTAATCAGCCATATGTTTATCAACTCGTGATGCAGTAATTTTCACATGTTTTACATATTGCAAGTCAAATACCACAAATATATGTGCTACAATGGTCATAAATTTTGCATCAAAAAGCTAGATGACACGAAGAAAACTTGTGATTATGGGATAACTACAATATTTGAGGTGACTAATATTTCATCTGGAAATGACATACATCCTCAAGACTCTCAAAATTGATACTATTGCAACTTTTTGGATGATATACTTGAGTGTGACTTCAATTGCTTCAAATGAGTTCTATTAATCATCAAATGGTACAGGATACGACTGAATCAAAATGATCTTGATAGAACTGTTATTGAACATGATAATGGATTTACAATGGTTAATACAAGGTCCTTTGAACCAGTTGGAGATGAGTTCTATGTTCTTCCAAGCCAATGTGAGTATGTATTTTACTTAGAGGTTCCAAATAAACCAGGTTGGTCATTTGTTGTTAGACATGATCCAAGAGGAATCCTGATAAAGTGTATTGTGACCAAAGAAGAAGATGTCAAAGAAGTAGAAGATGATGTAGATGATGATCACGATCGACAGTTAGTCGATGATGTTCATGACGGAAATGTTCATGAAGAAGAAGACCTAAATGATGATGTTGTTCATGGTGATTATGATGATGATGATGATGATGATGATGATGATGACGACGACGACGACGACGATGATGGTCATGATGATGAGTTCGATGAAGAAGAAGATCAATGATATGAATGACATGCATTAGGTATGTGATATCCTTAATTTAATATGCCATTGAATGAAATCCTTATTGAATGAAATATTGACATGGAAATCCTTAATTGAATGAAATATTGACTCAATGTTACATTTTGTGTTGAAAATAACCATGGAATGATTATCACCTAAAGGAACACGATTTTTTTTGTGTTGAAAAGATTTAAAATTATAAAATGATTCAATGTATTTGTTATTTATAAAATTACAAACGCAATGCTTATGATGCTCAATTATTGGTGCTGATTTCATGTATAATGTTGTGTGACTTTGTCACCCTTGGTGGAAACAGGTAATTGACTACAGAGTCAACCCTATTGTTGAGGATCTTCCACATTATAAATAAAGTAAAGGTAAGGAATGAAATATTATACAATGATTATGATGACTGTGTATTGTTCATGTTGTCTATTATGTAATTTTTATCATATGTATCATGTAATTTTTAGCTAACATACGATAAATGAATTACATATGTAGGAACTTGAACTGTATTGACGGGGATCCTGCACAGTCTCATGGATCGACAGTTATAAGTCAATACACCCTATAAAAATAATATATTATTTGCTTGCTTTCTTAATGAAGAGCCCTCCTAAATTCATCTAAGGAGCCTAACTCAACCCAAGGGATTCAACAAAGACTTGAACCCTCTCAAGGAATTAGACTCAACTCAAGGATTTATAGAAGGGTTTGGCTTTGGTTAACCCAAGATAACATACTTTTGAACAAGTTCTGTCACATTGATCACCATCCTTGAATCCCAATCATGTCCCAACTCTGATCTCTCACAACTTGGTAACACACCAACCAACACATTATGAAATCAACTCCCCTTCAAGGCATACTAGCCCTTGTTTCTTCACCAAACTCCAACTACCAAATTTGATGGTTTATAGGATCTTCAACTTGTCCTATTCCAACTTGCATCTACTCCCAACACACTCTCCCAATGTAACTCACTACTTAGACCTATCAGAGGTCAATGCACCTTTCTTGGAATCCCTCTAGACTCCATACCCTAAGTGTAATCCATCATCACTAAAATTTAAACCCTCTTCCACTTTCTTATGACTGTCCTTACACATAGCCCTTCAACACAATCCACTTTAGACTCTTGATTTAGACTAAAAAACACCCCTTGGATTCCCCCCACACCCAAGCAACAATGAGAACCCTTAATCCTTGATTAAAAGACCCCACCCTTGACCCACAATCAACCCTCTCTTTCCTATGACAGTCCAGTCACTTTCATGGCTTCATAGCATATGCTATCAATGCATGCTCCTCTGTAAACAACAAGGGGTATTGTACAACATGTCCTCTCCCATCCCCCAATAATGTACAACTTTTTCTACCCTACACCAAATGAATTGATTCCAACAATCAAATAAATTTAACTCATTTCTTTAACATCTCCAAATACCAAGATTTCAAGAAAAACACATTCAAATGGAAACAAACACATATACATTGTCTATTTTATGGACAAATAAGAGAAAATGTAGTTTAAACATCATTTTATTGATTCCAAACATCGACCAACCACTTCAAACTAATTTCAAAATCCCTAAGAAATTGACAGTAACAGTCTAAACCGACTATCCTCACAATTGGATAGTTACAAAAAAGATGTAAATGTTGTCAAGTTGACAACTAAAGACATAAATTTTAATTTCGCTGATATCTCACTCATTACCAAGTATATCTCTCATCTGATGGACTGCAGGTACAACCAAATAGGTATTTGTCAGATGTGTTTTCCTCGAGTGAGCAAAATGCGAGAATAGAAGATGAAAGTATCTCTTCTAGTAGGTCTAAATAAGGGAGATCAACCAGAGGTCAAAATATTAGAAGAAAATTCAATAAATGCGTGGAATTTTTCCTTTCTCAAGGATGGTCATGTTATTATGATGATGAGACTGAATGCGACATCGAGGTGTCATTGAGGTACACACATCTACAAAAACAATGGGTACCCAAGGAACTGCCTCCAATAAACACTAACTTTTATGTTAATGAGAGGATATATCGCATAACACCATATTAATTACATGTTTTGGGCCTATTTTCCATGGATGGCATAAAGGTCAGTTACAATAAAATTGTTGAACTAATGGAGTATGTCGTACCTTGTTACAATTACAAAAAATGGATGCAGATTGTTCAATATACAAAAAGTATGCGTAGGTATGCACTGTCACCAAATTATGTACAACGAAAAGATAATGATCAAAGTAAAAGAGTTGCTATGTACATTGACAGAAGGCCAAAAGCTACAAGAAAAATTGTAGGTTTCATAAATAGTACGCAACCTGGGTCAACTAATAAGCGACCCAATTGCATATTCGAGACATGCAAGGAAAATTGTGTATTTGTTTGTGCAATTAAATCAATAAGTGCAGGGGAAGAGCTGCTAATAGATTACAATTTGAATTGCTTAGATAAAAACAAAGTTACTATCATGGGGGTGGTGAGTACTTTATACCATTAAACTTGTTTCCAATTAAAGAGCTCAATATATCATTTTATTATTATTATTTTTTTATAACTCTTGGTTTCATTTCATTAACATTTTTATATTTAATCTTTCTCATAGGGGGGCAACGATCCATCAAATAGCATAGGCAGGGATGCAGATTCCAACCCTTCTTCCGTGCATGTAAAATTCATTGTAATTGTACAAATTAGATAGAAGCAAAATGTTATATTATTATGTTGTTTTCTTGAGGGTTTTGCACTAATTTTGATAATGTTACTAATATTAATATTGTCACAAATGAATGTTTAGAGAAAGGGTAAAGCACCTGCGATGCCTCAGGATACATGTACGGAGGTGGACTGGACAGTATCATTGGTGGAGGAGTTTACAACATTCCCAGATCCCGTCAGGGCGATAGAAAAGGCCCTTCAAAGAGTTAATAAAGAAATTCTTTCTCTTGCATTTTTAATGCCTCAAAGTCCTGAGATAGAAGAGAGAGTGAAATATTTGATGGGCATAGCAGGAAACTTGCAAGTAAGCATTAATGAAATCTTCAATTATAACAAAAATTGAATAATGGTTTATATTTTATACTCTTATATGTCATGAACTAAAATATGTATGTGTTGTTATTACATAATTATTTGTGTCCTCATCAACCTGTGCCTGAACTTGATTAGGGAATTACAGGTAGTTTAGGTAAAATAATTTACCATTTTACAAATGTATGCAATTATTAATGTGTTTAAAACAATCGAGATCTTGGAAAAAATTCCTTTGGGTTAGCATTAGCAAAAACATTCTAAAGCAAAGTTTTTGTATTCACCACTCTTTTTGGAAAATATTTAATATTTTGTATATTGAATGTATTATTCTTCAGGTCCTGTGGATACTCCTATGCAAATGCCTCCTCCTTCGAGGTCAAACCTATTACTGACTGCAATGTCGTTAATGTGTAGCATATACACATCCACTCTTGCACAGGCCAGAGTTGGTAGATCCCTCTTCTTCTCTCTTCTGTTATGTGTTTATTTCTCTTCAAGTGTTCTTTCTTCAGGGGTGGATTGATTTTCTTCAATAGGAGATGCATCTCATCAGGATCCTACTACTAATGAAAACATATTGTCATTTCATGGTTCTTCTCGTGTTACTAGTACAGGATCGTTGAAGGTTACTTTGGTCTTTAGTGAGGAAGAAATGCTTCCTTTAAAAATACAGAAGGTTCTAGGTAAGTTAAATTTATAATTATATATAGTTTTATTGTAATATACTTATTGATCACTCATTTTTGGACTAATGATTCCATGATTTTTTTGTAGGAAACAACATTTTTTATAAAAATATGAATGAGCTTATATTGCAGATATTTGGGCCCACCCTATGTGAAAGGTGGGACATCATATGTTAACTAACCCTATTTGACTATTTTCATTTCATATTACTGCTAGAATAGTTTTCCTTTCATCAATTTCTTAAAGTATATTAAACGTAGCTTTAGTTCATTTCAGAATCTAACAAGTTTGTTTTTGCTTAAAAGGTGGAATGACCAAGAAAAAAAGTTAAAAGATGAGCTCATAGAGCGTTTGGTTGAGCTCTTTGGAGATAAAGTATTTGCAAAAGAAAAGTTCCTTGAGAAAGCTAGCCAATATCTCAAGTATTTGAGGGACCAGTACAAAAAACATTTAAAGAGTAACCCAAAGTACGAGCGTCCCCTCATGATTCCGAAGCTGGAATGGAAGGACCTCATTTTGGATGCGAAGGAGAAAGTTGAAGTGAAAAAAGGAAATACGTCACCAGACGCTAGAAGAAGGTATGTGATAGTATTAAGAATGTAAATATGTACTACTTACTGATCTTTATATTTATATAATCTAAGATATTTAAAATTTTTTATAGACTGATGGACACATCAAAGGCAACTAAGGCTAGACTAGAAAAGCACGACCAACACAAAATTGGCTCTGGTGGTTATATGAAACTTGTCGCACAACTTATAAGTAACAGTAAATCAAATATCAAATTGAAATATTTATAAATTATAAACAATTTTGTTTAACCTAACAATACAAGAAAAATTCACGATATTAAGAAAAAATGCAGGGATCTGAATTCAATGTGGTGCCCACGAAAGATGACAAAAGAATTGTTAGAAATATTAAGAAAATAAATAGAGATTAGGAAGCAAAGAATCCAAGAGAGAGTTTGCAAGAAGTAAGAATTTTACCATAACCCAATGAATGAAGGACAATTCAATAGCTTTCACCAAAAACATCAAAGAGCTCAAGATCAACACAAGACAATATTTTTGAAAGGGGAAAACTAAGAAAAACCCCTTGTGCTTATAATATGAATGAGGCAAGAGGCCGAGAGAGAGAGAGAGAGAGAGAGAGAGAGAGAGAGAGAGAGAGGCTCATTACAACATTGTGAGGGAAATAATGAGAATGAGAGAAGAAGAGAGAAGAAATCCCATGAGAACCAACTTGTGAGAGACAACTTGAGAAGTGTGTGAGAAACATCTCTTAAGTAGATATGAGTGAAGGAGTTTGCATGTAACTCCCATACTCTATGAGTGCCACATTCACATTAGGTATGTGTCATGTGTAGGAATCCTCTTAAGGAGGAATATCTAATTTCCTTATTAAAGGAAATACAAATATGTGACATGTCCTTGGTTTATCCTTTAATTACATAGTTCACCAAGGAAAGATCAATTTCTAACAAGAATTGCCTTCCAACATGGCTATGTAGCCATGGTTGAATGCCTATGAGAGTCAAGTAGCCACACACGAGATTCTAGTGCATCGATCACACATGTAAATATGTCAAATGAAAATTATTTCAAATTGAATACTTGAGAAATAATCTATTAATTTGAAGTTAATTTACAACATAAAATAAAAATATTTTGTTTTAAATAAGCAAGTAATGATAACAATGTGCATGCCATTGCAATGCAACCTACTAATCTTGGAACAAAACCTGCACGTGATGAAGGTCCTGTTGTGCATCCAAGTGGTGAAGGTATTCATTTGCTATTCCATTTTTAATGTAATTATTGATACAATTAAACATCTTAAATTGAAATTTCTAACCTTTTTTGTTTATATTTTAGAGCATGTAGATCGTGGTGACCAAGTGGAGCATTATCTGGGTATGCAACATCAGGAATGTGATGTGCCTCCATTAGGTAAAGAGGACCACTGTTATTCGACTATATGAATTTAATTGAAATTGGTGTATTGATTAATGTAATTAAACTTTTTGTTCAACTCCAGAGGATTTAGAGGGTGTTCACCCTGTTGAGGTTGAGGCTAGACAATATGATACAGTAGATGATGTTTCCCCGTCAGGTAAAGAAAATCCCTGTTATGTTCTTTTAATTAATGAAATACTTGTAACAATAAAAAAATGTTTTGAATTTAACCCATATCTTTGTTGTTGCAGAGGAACCCCCTTTGCATCAACATCCTCGTTGTGAGTACAGGACGAGGCATACATTGAGACCAGTAGCAACAGAGGGGGGGAATAATGAAGAATTCGATGTTCCACTTAGTCTTTTCTCAAAAGAAAGAAAGAATGTAATCTACCTTATTTGATAATGACTGAATTTTATATTTTATTAATGGATGAATGTTATATTTTATTAATGGATGAATGAATGAATGAATGTTATACTTTATTAATGGATGAATGAATGTTATATTTTGTTAATGGATGAAAGAATTAATGAAGGTTAGATGTTAATGAGGAATTTAGAGTTATGTTAGGGGGGGGCAAATGAGCTTCCACCTTCACATGGTTGGCCCTGTTAAGTAGATAATATTAAACTATTATCAAAACAAAGAGAATCTCAAACTTGATTTAGGGACAAATAACAGACGATTTAGCCAATCAAATCTTGCTAAGAGTATGAAGACTGGTCCTCAGACACCTAGTTCAAACATTGGTAATACTCTAAATTTTAAATATCACTTCTTGCATTGGTTCACTTGACCCTTCCAAGACACTCTTTAGTCCTCCAACTTAGGATCACTCACATGGACCCACCTACTCTCAAGACATATTAATGGTCAAGCCACAACTAGTCCACTATGCTCCACACCTTAAATACAATCCACCCCATGAAAAATCTGATGCAGATCCCACTTATAATCCTCTAAGGAACCTAACTCAACCTAAGGGATTCACCAAAGAGTGAAACCCTCTTAAGGAATTAGAATCAACTCAAGGATTTATTAAAAGGTCCGACTTAAGGTAACCCCACATAACATACTTTTGAACAATCTCTCTTTATATTTAAATTTTTCCTTCACTCCCAATAATACCACAAATATGCGTTCTCACCACTTGGTAATCCACTATCCCACACATCATAAGATCAATCTTCTGTTTAAGGCATACTAGCCCTTGATTCTTCACCCAACTCCAGCTGCCCAATCTAATGGCTTCTAGGGTCTTCAACCTTCCCTATCCAACTTACATATATTATCCACACACTCTTCCTTGTTATTCATTCAAGGTCTCTGATTGGATCCACTCACCTAGACCCACAACCAAATGCAATGCATCCTCACTAAACTTTCATGCTTCAACACTATTCTACTTTCCTATGACTGTCCACATACATAACCCCACTAGAATCTTCAATTGAGACTTTCACTCACTCTTTGGAATCCCCTACATCCAAGAACCTATGACCCTAACTCCTCTGTTAAAGAGACTATACCCCTTGACCCTCCTAGGCCTTCAAAACAATTTCCAATGTACCGTCCTAAAGGGAAGTGACCTTGCAACTTATGACTCCACACTTGGGACAGTCATCTAAACCATTCCCCCAAGCCTTATGTCCTTGTTCTCTCATCAACAAGACACCCTAACATCCTTCTAGACCCTATGCATAAAATTTCTCATGCACTACATCCATTAATAATTCTCTCACTAGACACAATTAATAATTTTGAAACCAACTAAATTTGCATGAAGAGCATTCAAATTACTAAAGGAATCCAAGGTTTAGTAATTTTCCATCGGTACAAATAGAAGTAATGAAGTAATCAATCATAAAACCCTTACAAAGGAGGGTTTTGAAATAAATTTAAAATAATTTAAACAATCTCTTACCATTTATAACAGTAGGACTTCTAACCATGTTCCAAATGAACCTAAGTTCATTATACTTTTAATTCTAATAAGTTGCAGGGTAAGATCAATCCATGGCAATAGGTAATGAACTTCTGATCAATAAAAATGATAGAGTTTGGACATTTCTAATTAGCATTTTATTGAAATTTGTTCTCCCAAAATCACACCCTCACCCTCGACCCAAAGAACTTTCCCAAACATGGCTAGGGTTGTTGTGGATTATTTTGTACCATATCTCCAATTGAGAGTAGAAATAAAAGAACTTGGAGAATAAATTTCTATTTTTTTGCATTTACTAAAATGCAACTTCATCTCTATTACATGATGACGTCCTAAAAAACCTAGTGTGTCTTAAATACCTCACATTGGGAAGTTATTATTGTGTGTGTGTAAATGGGTACCTGTCAGAAACAACACAAACACTCAATAGATCATTATATTAGTGCAAAAGGGTTAGAAAAAGCATATAAACCCACTAAAACCGATCTATTGCCTGCTAACTAGGAGGAGTGTGATTAACAACATATCAGCCCTCATAATATGCTATTGAATCAGTGACTAATACAACCTAGCATGAAGGATTTGATTTAAAACAAGATAAATGATGGAAAAAGCATGCATTTTAACTATAAAAGATGAAATAGCAATGATAATCTAGCATGTAATGATATGGAATGCAATTCTATGGTTATTCTAGCAGCATAACAATGCAATTTTGATCTAAG
>MU225768.1:1732413-1755869 GCA_018584345.1 Thuja plicata
CATTAAATTGATTAAAAGAATTATGCCAAGCAGTAACAGGGTCGTTTGGACATAAATCGAGGGTATGATCACACTTAGGGAAAATAGGGTCTATAGTTGCGACAGACCGAATTCAGGTGGTTACAATTATGTATTATATTATCTAGGTTGCTCTTTAGAATGTAGGGAATCATAGTCTTCTTACCTCTTAAATTCAGTGATATGTTTGTCAGTTCTATACTAATTTCTCTACTTAGGTTTCCTCAAATAATATTATTTGAGTCTTTAATTATTAGACTTGAATGAAAAATTTAATACACTCGTTATCCCTTGTTTAAAGCAAGAAAGCTTGAATAGTAAAAAATCCAAATTAGTATTGGGAGCTTGCTATACTGGATGTTAGTAGTTCTAAAAATTAACATTGGAAAATATTTAGAAAGAAAAGTGCTGACACATATAATTATTGCTTCTTTCCTTTTTTCCATTAATTATGGATGCACTGCATTATAAGTCTCAAGTGAGATATATTTATCACTTCTACCTGCCATTATTTATGGATACAATGCATTTTTAACTCTTGAGTTTCTTCTTGGATATTTTTGATGAAATTTAAAATAAGAAGGGAGGTTTTGATCATTTTTGGATATGTTGTATCTATAACAAGCACTCGCCAATTGAGGTTAGTTTGGTGTAACAAGATTTTCAATTTTGTTAGTAAAGAGACACATGTGTCCGTACAAGATGGGGTAGGAAGGATTCGAAAGACGCTCTTTGCACGTGAGGGTAAAACATTTGATTCAGATTTGAAGTAGGTATTGTGAAGTTGTTATTAAATTTCTGATCATCCCTCAAATATAAATTGTGTTAGATTCCTTTTTATTTGAAACAATTTTCGCATACATGATACTTGTGACAAGAACTTGACTATATACTTGATCATTGTATAGAATGCATATTAAGCATTACATGCTTTATTACAACTTCAGTTTACCAGTGACCTCTTTATGGAATTTGGTGTTGCAATGGAGTTGGCTACAACAACAACTCCTCATTTGTTTTTTCATTCACTTGTGCTTCTAATGTTGGTAAGGTATTTTTGTAATTTTAAACTTTGAATATATTAAATCAAATTTGGAGTTATCATCTTTACATTTGGATCAACTTGTAAATAAGTAAGATATTGCAGAATATCATTGTTGTGACTTCCACATCAACCTGCTCTAAAATATACAAATATTTTACTCAAGGAGAAAATATTGGAGATGTGACAACTAAATGAGAATACATTAGCAATATTGCAGATATGGTGATTTATTATGCCTCATTTTTATTTTCAGCATATTTAGCATAATAAACTCAAATCATATAATATTGAATGTTTTAAGTATTACACTATATGCTACAATTTTAATAAGCTTGTATTATGGTTTGCCTACTCATTCATGACATATGTTTGCATATGTATGCGTATGCGTATGCGTATATGTATATGTGTGTGTGTGTGTGTGTGTGCATCTATATAAATACATACACATATGCATATATGTGTATGTATATGAATGTCGATGCATTTACATAGCATACATACATGATGTGTGTGTGTGTGTGTTTCAAATAAGATATTAAATTAAAAAATATCTTTCATTGATACATTGTCAAAATATAGCAAAAAACTAACAAAAGTCAATATTAGAAGTTATCCACTTGACCTGACTATTCAATAATATAGAAAAAAAGTTTCTATCCATGTGGTAGATCCCTTAATGTGACCTTGATCCAATCCCTTTTTAAATTCTTTTTTACCAAATGGTCCATTTTATTTTTCTATCCCAATTTGACTAAGTAAATGTTTTACAACTTTTGGTGCTATTTTCTACTAGTATTCATTAGCATATATTTTATACCATAAAAAAATTAGATGTCATTTCTCTCTTGAAGAACATGTTAAAGGAATAATCAATAGAAAAAAACTTGAACTTGATGCAGAGGTAAGAAACATGCAAAATATATTCTAAGTGTGAACTATATTAGTATAAGAGTAACATGAAGAGATTATATTATAAAATACACTACCCACAAAATGGGAGTTGAGCTCAACCATTTTCAAAGCAACAATATAGAGAAGTAGATAGAAGAGAGGAGTCATCTAATTAAATGAAAGCTAAAGCATGAAGGAGGAAAAAATAGAACCGACAAACTTCATAGTGCAAAATAAGGAGTCTAAAGACACTAGCATAGAACCAACATAAGCTAACTACTAAATATTTGTACACTTGCTTAAAGTTGCACAACAAAGGAAAGTACAAACAACACAAAATATTAGAATAACATGAGATTTTCCATGGATACCTGAGTGAAGGAAACTCCAAATAGTAGTGATTTTCCTTCTGCTTATATTCATTGTGTTAATAGTTTATTAACTTATCCAAGCCTTCCAAGGACATGAACATTCACTATATGAATGTATTCACACTCACAAAGCTTTGCAAATTTGTCATTCACACCCCTCTGACTGAATGCACTTTTCAGTTCATTCCAGACAAAAGCACCACATATTACAAGTTGAAACTACCACTTGTGAGTGAAACTAACATGGATACATATCACTATGACATATCTACAATCATCATAACACGTAATTTCCTTGTTGCAAATGGCAATTGTACAAACAAAACCCTACATAAAATGGTAAGTATGTCACTATCAAAATTGAATATGTATTCGATGTTTTCTAAGACACGACCCAATTCATTCATTTTTAATTCCTAGGGTAACTAGATCACCAAAGAACCATCACCAACCACTATAAACCATGTACAAATTGCATGCTTCATTCTTTTATGATATTGTCATTTTTTAAGTGTTTTGAGAGTGTGATGTCATACTCTGATTGACTAATCAAGTTAGTGACTTTGTTAGTGAAATTTTACAAAATATGAATATCCAATCTAGATTTTTACACATCACCATTCAGCCAAAAACACATGTGCACATTTTACTTCTTGGACAAAGAAACCAACTATGACATGCGAAATCCTTAGAAAATTTTTAATGAGGGAAATATAAAATTTATACATAAATTTGGTGACCGTAAAATATTTAAAATTGGGGGCCAATCATGATGCAGAGCTCGACAACAATATGTATTGGACCCACACAACTCCTAGTTAATCCTCTATAGAGATGCAAGACACAATAGCATCAAACTCTTATACTGATCGAGACTATCCATTTATGACCCAGCTCCAAATTTGCTTCCCACACACAAACCTTCTACATGAACAAAGTATTCAATTGAGAGTCTCAATGATGAACCTTTTACCTCTGTCGAATCCCAAAAGATCACATTCCAACTCCACTCCAACACCTTCAAACTCCGACCAAGAACACAAATCTAATAGGCCTCTTAGATTTGGTTTTTCAAAGACAATGATGAAAATGGGTTCAAGGAATTGATGCAGCCTCTTTTACAAGTTCCCCTAACTCCAACTAAGGTCTCTCAACCCTGCATTTTCTCCCTAAACTTCCTATATGGAAATACCCACATTCCTATTCTTTTCCTAGAATAAACACAGTCCAATTTACACTAGGACTTGATGGTAGACATTTGATCCCAAGCATTTGGAATATGAACATAGAATGTCCTAACTTGCATCTCACCAAGGGTCATGTAAATCCACTAGTTCAAATGCAAGTTAGGGCACCATTTGTGGAATAACCCTATAAACGGAGGTCTTCAGACCAAGTCTGTCAGAGAAATTGCTAGCTCTCCCCACACTTCGAGTTAGAAGGTCAGGATGGGTTCAAATGAAAGGTAAGACAAGCACCACAATTACCAAAATGAGTTTTTAGCCAAATGTTTCACTGTGTGTATGTACAACACTGAGAAAATGCTAGAAAATCTCGAAAACAAACTTTCTTCTTATTTTGTAACCACCAATCTTGCATACATCATCAACAACCGATCCAATAAGGATTTAGAGACTATAAAGACCCATCTCCCTGACCCTAACTACCTAAGAATTAGTTAGTACTGATGGTGAGCGGATTTGCAGAGAGATAACAACATTTGAAAATTTGTAAAACAATATTTTGGCACTTTAGACAAAAGTGACAAAAAAAAAACCCAAAACAAAATCAACAAGACTCCTAAGGTCTTAAGAGACCCAAAAACACTTAACAAACCAAATATCCTAGCTAGACCCCTTGGGTTACATCCAAACCCAAAGACTTAAGCAACCTTAAGATTTATACTGCACCTCAAAGACTCTTAGTCTTACAAAATAGGCTACAAGAGTACATTATTAGGATCCTAAGGATCCAAACATACATAATAGAAAACCTCTGAATCTAGGATCAAAAGCATGACAATCACTTAATAAATCCTCTAAAGCATGAGTATGAGGGTGCCCTGCACCAAATCACATCAATGCTCAATGCATCTTCCATTGTTATACCCAAATCTCTTACACTAAAGTTATATCATCTTCTTCCTTATATTGTGCAACCTAAAAAAACTAGCTTTATTAAGCCCAAATTATTTATCTTGGTTAATAATTGTAGTCTAGAAAGGTATGGGACACGATTTGAAAATTTTATCAACAAGAATTATTTTAATCAAATTTTACTTTGTTAAATACTTTGATCGCATCAAGTGACCTTTTATTCTTTCCATGCTCTACATTTCTGTATTTGGGTCTCCATTTATTCAAGTTATTTTATATACTCTTCTTGGATGCTTTAACTTACCTCACTATCAATGGGTAGGAATGTAATACCTTTGGCCTTTTCAAGTTTATCTATTAGGGGCGCCCTTTAGCTACTAGATTGTATGTGCTTGATACTAATGATTTTGGCTACCTATTGACTCATTATATTTATTACATGGGTTGTTTAATTGTACTTCTTTACCTGATCCATAGCTCATTTTGTTAATAACCAATTTAATGATGACCCTTTTATTATCCTATTGCAAGAGAAAAACATAATTTCCAAGCTCTTTGTTGCCTATATATATTGTAATGCCACTAATTCTGATATTTAATGAAAAAAGATACAATGTTACAAGGAATCATTTCCTTCTAAGTGTCTTTGGCTTGAATATCATGAGTGTAAATGGATTGGTTATGAAGAAATATTCAAGTTTTTGGGCATCCCTTTTATTTTTCAAGCTTCTCTGTCTACTTTATGGTAATTTGTTTTAGCTCAACTGAGAAGAGTTAGGTTTATTAGTTCAACCTCACAAGCTTGGAAATCACCTACAAGAAAAACACCCATCACAAATGTAGATTAAGAAAGATATAATTGTTCAACAACCAAAGAATTGTATTGATGCACAAAATATTATGATTGAAAATGAATGAATGAATCCTTATAGAAAGGGTAATGTTTAAACCATAGATGAATATTAAATCAACTAGGGACAAGTGTTCACATCATTATGAATGATACAACATGTGCTATATATAGCTCAATCTAATAAAATAAAATAAAGAAATCCTAAGTTTAGCTTAAGTGAATAAAGTAATAATGAGCTAATTAGATAATTTATTAAGCAATATCCTAATTAATCTAACACCCCCTTTAAGATTACCTTAGGGAGAAGTTAAAAATCTAGTGATGAATGCATGAATGCAAGAATGAAGGGGTCCTCCCAACAAGGCCTTATTAGTGCACATGTACAAACTAATGAAATTTTTCACAACTAGAGAAAAGGAGAAAAATCATCGGTAAAATCCTCTCCAAAAGAGACAATATATAAAAAAAAAAGTATGTGTGACTAAGAATGAAGGACTCAATATATACCCTCAATATTTGAATCAATCACATAGGTACTATCAATAGTCCCCCTCCCCCAACATGAGAGAAAGGAGATAGTGTATCTCCCCATAAGGAAGAAGCTCTACTATTCATAGTGAATGCCCGAAGATGAATGTTTACAATGATCCAAGAGTGAAAAAAATGTTCTTCCCCATAGGAAGAAACAAATACAATGGCCAAGGTAGAAGCAACTATATGAAAGGATATATTAGGGAGACCTTAATATGTGTGCAATAGAACAATGTACACCTATCCATGTTTCTGATTTAAGATATGTCAGATCAAATGTATAAAATCCCAACAACTGTAGAGATACCTATCGAACAACCTCATAAGGCATTTAAGATGAGATGAAATGAAAGATAAAGATGTCATCAAAGAGAAAGTGAATATCCTCAAGTATGTACCCAATGTCAACATTATTTGACTCAAAAAAACCCTACAATAGCTAGCAAGAATTATTCCTACAATACTTAAATATAAGGAAACTATAATCCTACTAAGGATAAATAACCTATGAAGATATACAAGGCGGAGGATGAAGAGTTACAACATGTCTCAAGGACCACAATGGATGATGGAAGCACACAATTTCAAATGACCAATCCTCTCCTCAGATATTTGATCCACTCTAGATACATGAGAGAGGACCAATAAATGAAACTACAAGCTCGTTAAGAGCAAAATGTGAGAACTTATATAATCAATATGCATGATCAACACTGCGAGCCACAATAATCTCTCTACTATGAAAGTATATGATGAGCACTAAATCCCGGGTGAATTCTACTACCTTACTTGTCTCACTATGAGTAATCTTGTAGATAGAAAGGAGGTTAGTAGATAATAAAGGGACACAAAGAACATCATTGAATGTACCACCATCAAACTCTATAGACCCTCTTGGGGATTTTGCATTCTCATTGTCCTTTCTTAGGTCATTGGTAGTATTTCAAAAATAAAATTTCCATAGAGAAAGAAAGTTGTCTAGGCCTAGAATCATGATTTTTTTCAAGCATTTTCAGCTTGAGACTTTTTCTTGGCATGTGGTATTATTAGGGGATTACCCTAGAATCCCTTTTAGGATAGATATAACTAGATTTGGAAAGATTTCAAGGCTTAGATTCTCTTTAAATCTTGGAAAGGTAGAAATTAATTTTTTTTTCTAGATGCCTTTTAATCATAATTTCTTGTTTTACTCTAAAGCCATCATATTTTCTAATGTTCTTTTTCTAAATTTGAGTAAAATAAAATAAATTTGCACTTGAAGTTATTTACCTCTAAGTGCTATTAAATCACTAGCATAATGCCTCGTGTGTTATTGTTAGGGTTCCTCTAAATCTCACCTCAAGAGGTAGATCTATGCCTTGTGGCATCAACAAGGACATTGATGATCAATTCATGTAAATCAAGATGCTTATTTCTTAGGTCTCTTAACTTCTTGTGAGAAGTGATCATGCTCAACGATGATGGTTGCAACCTATTCACTATCATTCTAATTCTCCAATTTTTGGTGTTAGGATTGTTTGCGGCCCAAACTTTGAGAAGTTCTTTGGTTGACTTTGTTATTTCTATTGCTCAAATTACTATTGAAGATAAACAAGACGATGATAAAAATGGTATGATGGTCGGGATCCCATGAACACTTCAAATCCTATTAATATTTGGGGAAAATTAGTTGATCGAGATCTACATCCTCCTCCCTCTACTACTATTTTTTCTACTTAGCAATTGTTTATTAAATTATGTGTTTTTAGTCTCAACTCCCTTAAAACTTTGAAGATGACTATTCCACCCACTTTTGTATTATGTATAAAACTATCTTTTAATTAGAAATATATGTATATCCAGATCATGTACCTGTTGGATTAATCTTTATGGAAATGTAAGTGTTGAGAGGGGAGGGGTGAATCAGTTGTTATAAAACTTTTACCATACAATGTTGACCACTTACCGAGTTGAGTACATTGCTTAAAACATTCAAAAGCATTTAAAGTAAATCAATAAACCATGACACATAACACTATTATTTTTGGTCACGCAAAATCCTTTGTTAGAGGAAAAAACTAGGGTGGGGATGGTACCCACAGTGCTTCACTTCTACAGAATAAAGGTTGCTCGATTAGAGCTACAAATTTAGCTACCTCTGATAGCTTACCCTATTAGGAGTACTATACTCGGTCAAGAGTACAAAAGACTTTTTCAGTCCACCTGATTAAAGGATTTTACAAGCTCTCATCTAAGAGATGTACCCGGTTAGAGGATTTACAAAATAATGCATGTTAGGGCCTACCCACTCGATGGGATTTCTAAACTCCCAACTATTACAAAAATGTATGCAAGTATGCATCAACCTTAATGTTTTTCAGACTCTTTATGCTCTAAAAGTGCATTACCTCTTTTTGCACTCGGTAACTCAGCTGTTATCCATCCTATATCTTCTTCATTTTGTCTTTAGATCTGTCGGTGTAACTGCTTCTCTCTCTCTCTCTCTCTGTAATATTTTCCCTCTTCTTTGTGTAATCTTCAACTCTCTCTTTTTTATCTTCACATTTTGTTCACTTTATATGATCTTAAGGTGGTTAACCTAATTTGATCCTTCTCCTTCTGCGGTGGAGGTGAGGTGGTGCATTGTTGGTTTTATTCCCAATGCATTTATTGTTCTTGAATATTATTGGTTGAATTGCATCGTGGTCATGTGCAATCATATTGAGGAAATCCCAATGTTCAACCTAACTTCTGTCTTGAATATCGTGAAAGTTTTCCTGCTCGACATCCAGGTTCAATGTATTCAAATTTGAATTTTTATGTCAGCTCTGGTGTGTTTGGTAATGAGCTTTGATATTTCTCGGTGACCTAATTGTCTTCTCAAGGACTAACTCCGCTTGGTGTCTAAATCTTCTCTGTGTCTCAGTGACTAACTCTACTCTGTGTCTTGGTGACTAACTCTGCTTTGTGTCTCAGTGACTAACTATGCTCGGTGTCTAACTCTGCTCTTTGTCGGTTCTCTGCTTAACTCGGTAACATGCTACTGTTGGGTGCTTGGTGTCGTTGATACTTCTACTTTATCAACTGTCTCCCTTAGTGTATTCTTTATCTTTACCGATTGTATTTCTTGACTATTATGACTTTGACAAAACTAATGACAACATACTAACTCATATGAGTATCAATCTCTCCCTTTGGCATTAGTTGGCATTTTGAAAAAAAACTTCAAAGTCATCAAAATTTGTACAACTGTTGTACATCTGAATAATCTATAACTCCCCTATACACATTCTTTTATCTCCCTTTTTTACTATACCAATGCTTACTATATTATCTGTGTATTATCATTCTTTTACTATATTATCTCCTTAACTACACTTAACCATATTATCCCCCCTTTTTGACAAATATGCCAAAACCACAATTGCTTAGGGCTCGGTGGGATAAAATTATACCTTGGTAAAAAAATGTGTGTACTTCCTCTATATATCTGCTATAGATGACTCCCATACATCTTTGAGTATTTGAAGTACAACAATCTGAGTAGCAATGTCAGCTGCTAATCAAATGATGGTGTCAAGTGAACTACCATCGGGGGTGTTGACCAAATCCTTGGCCATCTTCAATTGTGTTTGCATGGATTCCATATGGGGAATCAAAAGTTCTTGCAGCTCTAGAAGTTCCATCCTTCTCTTATTCTCTTCTTGTCATAGTTCTTGCTGCATCTCCATCAGGTGTTTCAACCTTGAGTAGTATACTTGTAAGGAACTAGGATCGATGGTTAGATGTTTTACCTGCTCGGTCATCTCGGTCTCAACAGACTCATCTTTCTTCTTTATGTCCTTAGTAAAGTTTGAAATAGAACAAACTTTCTAAAATATTAAAAGTATAGGAGACAATTTGGTCTCAATCTCAGTAGTAATCTCAGAAAGTGCTACCTTATCTTCTACAATGGTGTCTAGAATGGACTCAAACACTTTTAGTTCCATCTTCCTTGAATGAATCTTCATCATGTAGTCATTAGTGTCTTGATTGGGATTTCATACTTGCTCCACTAGTCCTTCTACTCGACAAATGATGTCTATTTTTTCATCAATGGTGGCCTCTGGTACAATGTCCTGTAAGACATCCTTGACGCTTTTCAATATGTCAGTCTTCTTTCTCTTTTGTAGTTCCTTATTTTGCATTGCCTTAAGTCTCACTAACTTGACATACTCAGTCATTTCATCATAATCCATAGTAGATAGGTCGACATCTAGTATGATGATCGGTTGACTCAAATATACATGTTTCCTCTTCTTTGATTTCTTCTTCTTTTCTTTCTTCTTCACTTCCTGTTTTCCTTCTACTTTCTTTTCTCCTAGTGTATCCTATTTCTTTTCATTTGTATTCTTCTCATCTTCCTTTAGTTCATTTTGTTCCTTTGGTTTATCTTTGTTTGGTTCTTATTGTTGTGCAATGGACTTGGTTGGGGGAATCGATTCGGTGTTCAGTGTTGTTGCAGTCTCGGTAACCGTAATCTTCTCGGTGTTCTTTTCTTTCCCAACTTCCTTTACCTTTTATTTCTCTGTTTCCTTTTGTTGGTCGGTTGCTACATTATTTGTATCTATAGCAACTAGATCATATCACCTTGAGTTGTGTGATAATCTAGTACTTGTTCCAATGCAGGTTGTAGAGTAGTAGCTCTATCTTTGATGTTCATTTGTTCTGTATTGATGTTCTCGGCTGCCCTAATATTCTCAAATTGTGATGTATCATCTCTGGGATCTTTGTCTGTAATATCCTCAATAACAATTTCATCAATTTTAATTGTCAAATCAATAGGATTATTCTTACCTTGATCATATTTGGCAACTTCATCGGTTATGTTCTCCTTTTCTTGTTCAGCTTGGGATTAGGCTCTACAATGTCAAATATCTCTCTCCATTTTGCATTGGTTTCCAACTGTAATCTCTCCAAGTCTCCTATAAGAATCCTTAATGATCTATCCTTAACAAGGAATCATTTAGAGTTTTGTTTCAAGGTCTCCTCAATTTCTTCAATAGATAGATTTGGTACAGTTAGCACAAGAGATCTTTCTCTCATTTTTTTTTGCATTCATAGAATATTTCCATCTTACATTTATGTTGTTGTATAACTCTATAGGAAAAAACGTGATAACTTCAAGTGGCGTATATAGCTAAATTTGTGTAAAGAGTAAACTATTGCATCTTCAATTTTTACCTTGTTCTCTTTGCTTTGAGTATTATACTTTTCTTGCTTCATTCCTCTGAATGATCTATGCTTCTTCATTGTGTCTAACATTTCATCTAGACTTCCTTGTGGTGGAGGCTTGTTCTTCACAAATTTGGGTTTGCTCAATTCTTCTATTTCTAATTCAGTATCTGGTGGTAGCTTGAATTTTCTCCTTGGTCTAGCATTTTCCTTCTTGCCTTTTACATATATCCTCTCTTTTGGTTCAACAAAATTATTCTTTTCTTTTGGTGACATTGTAGACCTTGATGATGATTTAGTAGATTTGGGGATCGATGAAGGCTTCAATACTTGTGGTTTCCTACCTTCCACTCTAGAGGTTTCTACCTCATCTTCTTCATTATTAGTTCCCAAATCCTTAGTCAGATTAGCACTCGTCTTGCTATATTTTCTTAGAATCTTAGGTACTAAGATACCTTTCTTGATCTTAGCCTCAACTTTTTCATATGTTCCATACTTCTTGGCTCCTTTATCCACAGGCTTAACTAAGAGAGTTTCGATTTGTTGAGATGCAAAGTCTATATCCATCTCATATCCCATAGGATCTAGACATATGCTCTTAGGCTTGACTGCATTGATAAAACATGAGTCAGTGTCTACCTCAAAACAGATAGAATCATGATATTTCTCCTCTACCTGAGATGGAACTCTGAAATTCTAATGCATACTTGTTTGGAAATTAGAGAAGTAATCATTCATAACAATGTCAAGATTCTCTCCTAGAATCTTTATGTATTCACTGATTTGATAAATGACTGGTCTATCAACACTCCATTTCACATTTTGAATAGATGGAAATAAGTTCTCAAAGTAAAATTATATGCATACCAGTAGTGAACCGAACTTGACTGTGTTTGTCTTGGCTTTCCTTATAGTGTTCATGTTGTCTTCAAGTTTTTTCAATGGTATCTCACATATATCAATCTACATGTCTTTTTTTACAATCTTATAAGCCAAATCTACAGCTCTACAAGGTACGATGTCCACTTGGGATGATTGGAATACTCAGTAGAGCAAGATGTTGCATGCAAACTTCAACTCGAGATCTTCAATGGTAGAAATCCTCAGACCTCTCCCATCCCATTTGGATTTCGTTAACTCACTTAACTTTATCTTCTCAATCTCTCTGATTGCCTTAGGATTGCTCCAATCGGGTAACCAGTTACAATATGTAACACATCCTTTGTGATCTTCATAGGTTGATCTAGCCATATACATTGGTCGTGAACTCGGTTAAGCACCATCCTTATCCATTCAATCTTAAATACCTTTGAGATATGCAAGGCATGTTTCAATCCTTTTGACTCTAGATGAACATGATCTCTCTTTAAATTTCTGTCTGCACATAACTTCTAATAAGATGCATCAATCTCTGCTTAAAATATATCCTCAACCTTGCAATGGGTGAAAGTTTGCACGTCTTCAATAAATATCTCTGTTCGGAATGGAAGAAAGTACTCCCATCATATCTATTTCAGCTTCCTTCGCAGGAGGTGTCTTGTACTTGGAATTCACAGACTCAACATTCTCAGCTACAACTATTTTTCAAGCTTTTGGGGTCATAACCTCTTCTCAAATGCAAAAAATTTTGAACTAGGGTTGCGTCAAAGACTCAGTTGCACTAACACATCTAGGGAAACACCACAAATACCCTAAATAGATTCAAACAAGCTCAAAATGGTATAGGATTACCTTCAAAATCTCTCGTAACCGCTTGAGGACTCAATTCTCCAACTCTGATCGCGCTGCTCCAGAAAATGTTAAGTTTTAATGATAGACAATATAGTCTATATATGACTTTTTATAGGTTTAGGGTTTCCAACGGTCTTAAAGTGCCAATTAATGCTCAACCGACTTACTTTACCGAATACCTAACTTTCATTTCCTTATACTGAATGAATGTGAAACATAAACTCAACAATATATATCCAAATGCATCTAAGTATGCTCATATGGATCTCTACACATATACTAGGAACCGATTAAGAATTGAATTTTAACTTGTAGTTCCTACTCATACCTCTTACTTGATTAGGTAGATTCGGTTGCACCCAATTTGGAGGACGAGGTGCCTTGAACTATTCTGAATGATGTTCCATCATCCATGGTCTTTCTTCTCCATGTCTTATTCATCTGATCTCTCATTTCTTCTACATTTACTTTAGGTTTTTCAGATGTTTCTTCCTTGGTAGAGGCTTTGTTCGGTACCTGCAATCTTTTGCAAGGTGATCTAGCTTGTGATAATGGAAGCATGTCATGCTAGGGCTTCTCCAAGATCTTCTATTGTTCCTTCCATGTAACAACATGTAATTTACGACAATGTGCCCATTTATTCCACAGAATAAACAAGATATCCTTGTGTTATAGTCCCATGGTATGAATGTACCATGTTGATTGTTTGGCATATTTTGTCAGTTTGGTACCCATTTGTCATTTCTCCTTTGTGATCTGCATTCCTCATATTTGTGATCGTACTTGTTGCAATTGTTGCAGTAGCCATCAAACTTTGGCTTTCTTGTGTTGTTCTCAGTCTTTGATCTACATTCATGTGCTCGGTGCCCATACTTGTTATAGTTATAATAACTCCCATAAAACTTGGGTGAGCTCGGTGACTTGCCTCTTTTTATTTTACATGCATTTGCAGTATGTCTAGGCTTCCCACAGTAATGGAAACTAGGTTTGTTTAACTTCAGTGGGGTAGAAGTTCCTTGACTGTCATCTTGATTAGATGAGTCTTCTTTCTCAGTAGTGCTCTTACTATTGAATCCTAGTCCAGTCCTATCTGTCTATTGTCTCTTACCTTTAAGTTGTGCATTCAATGATCTCAGTGTTTCTTCATTTCTCTTCTGTATCTCATTGGCTTCTCTTTCATATTTAAATTCTCTGGTCAATCTACCAGCTTCACACTTTAGTGCTTGATTCTCAATTTTTTTTCTTGATGACTCTATATTAGCACTCACTAGTTGATCGGTCATATTATAGTGTACTTGCATCATCCTCATGATTTCACTATCTTCATCAGCTATTCTTGTTTCAAACTATCTTTTGTCTTCTTCAACTATTCTCAGTGCATTTTCAACTGCTCCGTTAGAGTCAAGTATCTCACTCATTCTCAATGCTTGTGTTTCTTGATCAATCTTTGCCAAGTTTAGTTTCTCGGTGAGTTTCTTGTTCTTTTCCATGCGTTCTGCAATGGCAGAATCAACTTCACCACTCAGACTACCTTTAGATGTTGTTTCAAGAGTATCAACATGCTCTTGTGTAGATTTGAGTTCACTGCATAACTCCTTCCTCACTTTTAAGGACTTTTATAACTTGCTTTTTCAGATCTTCAATCACTTATTGTGCACTCTCCAACTCAAACTCAAGACTATCAATCTTCTTGGATTGCTTGTAAATTTCCATGGTCATGATTTTTATTCTCGGGTGTTTAAACCTTAATCTTAAGAGACTAGCTCTAATACCAATTATTGGATTAATCTTATGGAAAGGTAAGTGATGAGAGGGGAGGGGTGAATTGGTACTTATAAAATTTTTACCATACAATATTAACCATTTACCGAGTTGAGTACATTGCATAAAACATTAAAAAGCATATAAAGTAAATCAATAAACCATGACACATAACAATATGATTTTTGGTCACGCAGAAATCCATTGTTAGAGGAAAAAATTGTAGTGGGGATGATACCCACAATCCTTCACTTCTACAGAATAAAGGTTGCTCAGTTCGAGCTACAAATTCAGCTACCTCTGATAGCTTACCCTATTAGGAGTACTATAATCAGTCAAGAGTTCAAAAAGACTTATCCAGTCTACCTGATTAAAGGATTTTACAATCTCTCATCTAAGAGATGTACCTGGTTAGAGGATTTACAAAATAAGACATATTAGGGCCTACTCACTAGATGAGATTTCTAAACTCCTAACTATCACAAAAACTTATTACAAAAATGTTTGCAAGTATGCATCAACCTTAATGTTGTTCAGACTCTTTATGCTCTGCAAGTGCATTACCTCTTTCTGCACTCGGTAACTCAACTATTCTGCACCCTATATCTTCTTCATTCTGTCTTCAACTCTGTCATTGTAACTGCTTCTCTCTCTCGTTGTAATATTTTCCCTCTTCTCTATGTAATCTTCATCTCTCTCTTTTTATGTTCACATTTTGTTCAATGTATATGATCTTAAGGCATTTAACCTAATTTGATCCTTCTCCTTCTGCGGTGGAGGTGAGGCGGTGCAATGTTGGTTTCATTCCCAACACATTTATTATTCTTGAATATCAATGTTTTAATTGCCTCGTGGTCATGTGCAATCATATTGGTGCAATCCCAATGTTCAACCTAATTTATGTCTTGAATACCAATGAAAGTTTTCCCGCTCTGGCGTGTTCGGTAATGAGCTTTCATCATTCTCGGTGCCATAACCGTCTGCTTGGTGACTAACTCCGCTCAGTGTCTAACTCACCTCTATGTCTCGGTGACTAACTCTGCTCTATGTCTCGGTGACTAACTTTGCTCGGTGTCTCGGTGACTAACTCTTCTCAGTGTCTAAGCTCTGTATCAGTTCTCTTCTTAACTCGATAACATACTACTGTTCTGTGCTCAGTGTCGTTGATACTTTTGTTTTACCGACTATCTCCCTTAGTGCATTCTTTCTCTTTACCGATTGTCTTTCTTGACTATTATGACTTTGAAAAAATTAATGAAAACATACTAACTCATAGGAGTATCAGTACCAAACAAAATCCTACACCAAAATGTACCCAACAATACCATGAAAGATAAAGAAACATGTGGAGATAGTGAGCACAAACTTTCATGTCACTAAGACAACTGTAATTCATATGGATATAGTGAAAATTTGACATAATCGATGGTGGAGAGTATTTTCTCGTGGATGTGTCACACAA
This sequence comes from Thuja plicata, assembly GCA_018584345.1. Taxonomy (NCBI): domain Eukaryota; kingdom Viridiplantae; phylum Streptophyta; class Pinopsida; order Cupressales; family Cupressaceae; genus Thuja; species Thuja plicata. The sequence continues at coordinate 1,748,369 of MU225768.1, forward strand.
TGTGCTATACAGTATCTTAAAAAATTGATGCATTATTATTTTCTCATTTGTAAGTGAGGTTGTGCATTGCATCCTCTTTTTTGAAAAATTTCAATATGTTGAAGAAAAGAAAACTTCCTCTGTTGTCTCACTAGGGTTACATTTTCCATGTGAAGAGAATGCTTTATGTCAACGATGTCCCAAACAAAATTGTTCCATCAAAGGCATTTCTATTTGATTTTGAACTTGATTCCATTTCATAAGCATCACTATTTTCTTTTAACATTTTTTCAACTTCAATCTATAGTAGATCTTTTGTTAAATTTTATCTTCATTTTCCTATCAGCGTATTCCTTAACCTCTCATAGGTGCAAGTGCTAGTAATATCATAAATTCTACTTTGCAATTGTTGTCTACAATTCTACGGTCACTCTGGCATTCATTCCCTTAGTTATGTTTAGATAAAATTTGGTGCATTATCCGGCTAAAATATCTGTCACAGATATGCAAAATCCACATGAAAAGTCTGATAAATATGTCATTATCAACCCTGAAATCTGATTCCGAAAAGACACCAGAGCTAAAGTCCATGTTCAATTTACAAATTTGGGTCTCCACAATCCGTGGAACCCTGATAATTATAAAAATTATAAGATGTCTTCAGCACCATATGCATAATAATCATAAACCATCCTGGGTAACTTTTCCTTGTCCATGACTTCATACTCTTGAACATTCACAATCTCCATATCTGATCACCCATTGTTGCTCTCTTCCCAAATCACCAACATGATCAATGCACTACTCCAACTTGTACATTTTTTTTATTGCTCGAACACCTACTTTCTTTCTCGGCAACATATATACATGTAGTCTTCATGATATAGTTTTTACTGATAATTTCATGGATTATAGATTTCATTCATGATTTACTTTAAAATGGAGGTAGTTGTTACTCCTACTAGTAGTTGTTATTCCATGCATTATAGATTGCATTCAGGATTCAATATGTAGTATTTTTAGTCAAACTCATTGACCCATGTTTCATGAGTAGTATTCCATCCATGAGTTTGACAAGCACTAATTGCCTCGTGTCAGCTGCAATTAACAAACTAATGTCACAAAAATCATTGATGTGTCAACAATGACTTGTTACTCGCAAGAGTGTAGGTGAGACAAGTTTCAACAAGCTTGCTACTTTTATTTTCATTTTTATTATCAATGATATACAATTTATTATTTAATATTTTTATTGTGGGGGTGGAGCGAGCCTTACTTTTCTCCATCATCCTTACAATTCCTCTAATTACTTCTTCTCCACTTCAAACAATTGGGAGTTCCTGGGAAAGACGAGTCTACTCTACTCTTCAGGCCAGGAAGGATAGTGGTTTTTGATCCATGCTTTCGATTACCTTGATTCAAGTGTACTCTACATATTCCATTTTTTTTGAAACCCTATAACACCATCATTTGATTCTGGAGATAGCGGAGAAGAAATTAGCCGCGCAAGAAGCGGCTACGACCAAGAAGCACAATCGTTGCAGAGTGAGAAAGATGATGATGATGATGCATTCACTATTTGGATCAAGGGAAATCGAAGGCATGGATCAAAAACCACTATCCCAATTGTTTGAAGAGGAGAAGTAATGAGAGGAATTGCAAGGATGATGGAGAAAAGTAATGCAAAAATATTAAATAATAAGTTATACATTGATAATAAAAATGAAAATAAAAGTAGTAGACTTGTTAAACCTTGTCTCACCTACACTCTTGCGAGTAACAACTTCCAAGTCATTGTCGACACATCAACGATTTTCGTGACCCTTGGTCTTTATCTACATGACATCATTGGTGAACGATGTTACTCATGAATTCATTGCATTCAAACCAATTCCATGCACACCTGCAATCCTAGCCCCATAGATTCCCTGTATAATATCATTCTGTGAAAATTCATTTTTTTTCTTTGAAACCTATGTCTACTTTGTGTCGTGTTGTCCACAAGAAAATCTATATTCGAGAAAGTTCTGAGGAAATTATAATAGGATATAGGTCAACGGGCATCCAGGATAGCAGATCAAGTTTTAGAGAAATAGGAGGGATCAAATTGAGAAATATAATAGATTTTCAAAAAATAGACAAAATAGATTTTGCACCATTAACATTCTAAAGAATAAAAAAATACATTCAAAACTGAAAAGACTTCAGCAAACCATGAAAAGAACCATAGAAATTTAGAATTCATACAAATGAATTTCTAACTCTGAGTTATCCATAATGATAATCACAGACATAAACATCAACAAATAAGGTAATACTGTCAACGTTCATAGGTATCAAAATAATAAAATGCAGAGTATTAATTACTCAACATCACTCATTTCCTTCAAGATTTTCTGCTTCCACGTGACACACTAAGTGTCTCATTATTGGCACTATCAGTCTCAACATGACATGTATTTCATCCTATCTTACATATGTTGAGCCAAAGATACTCTCCTTGTAGAACGCTAGTTTGCAATCCCTATCATATTAAAAAACAATCAAATATCTCACAACTTTATCAAAGATTTGAAGAGTTTGTGCCAGCAGCGTAAATAAAAATCTCTACAGCCTGTCCTCTGAAGGACACTATGTACTTTGACATTTTTCCACCAGTCATCACCTATAAAAATTGGTTTCATTTTTTATCACTCATTTGCCTTGGTTTCCACTCACTACAAACAACCATACACTACAAGGTCTCAATTATCTCGATCATTTCATAATCACTTAACCAAGGTTAAGTTAAAGTGGTTATTGGACCCTTAATAACCACAATAAGTTCTGTAAATATGGGCAAATTTTTTTGTGTGGTCTAAATTAGAGTGGTTTCCATTATTTCATGCTTCCCTAACGTTACGAAGTTTGAACCTTTAGCATCATCCTTATATCACTTTGAATAATAAAACGGTTACAAACTTTAGCCTTGCCACTATAAACTACTAAAACCAAGATTCTCTCACAACCTAGCTCCAAAATTTCTTGAGAATTATATGAAATGCTAGTATTTCACCATCGTGAATAACTAATATACATGGCCTAGCATCAAGTAAGTTTACAAACAAGTAGCTTTCTACAATCTACAACCAAAAAACATGCTTCACACTTCACCACAATTTTGTTTTTCAATTATGTGAAATATTGTTATCTAACTAGCAAATAGCTATTTGGTATCTTACCATGGAAAATGGCTATGTGACCTAGCACTTACTAAGGTTATTAACAAGTTGCATTTACAATCAAACAACCATCAAAACATGCCTCAAACCTTAGTTTGCATGCTTGGATTCAACTTATGTATTTCCTATTTTCAATAAAATTATATGATGATGAGAAAACACATTTCTCATTTTTTGTAGGGTTTAGGGAAATAGAATAGGGAAGTGACTCTATATTATTTGTGATGTGAGAACCCAAGTTAAGGGGACATGAGTGTTATGTGATAAATTTTATAATTTTAAAGTTCAACAATAAGTTTTGTGTGTGGATTTATTTTGGAGGGAAATGAAAGAATTTGAAATTCACATATTTAATCAAAGCCCGGGATCAAGAGTGGTATGCTTGTTTATCCATTAATTTTATTCAAATAAATTGGACACCCTGTTTGTATATCACTTGAGATTGGAAGATAGAAACCCCTTGAACCAGTCATGAGCGATTCCACATTGGGATTGTAATTGAGCTTCACCGATTTGTTGTTTGGGAAGCTCTTATAGAATCTACTTGTCTAAGGCTAAGGCATCTCTCTTAGCACCTAGGGTTTGTAATATTGAGGTAGTTTTTGTAGCCCCATTGGTTTTAGATTCATCATATTACTTGATAATAGTATTGCTACTATTGTTCCTGAAATCCTAGTAAATTAATTGACTATAAATGCACTTATCATTGTAATAAGAGGAGTAATCAGTTACTGTGTGTTTCCATGTTGATCGTTCTTTTGCAACAATTTTTATTCATTTCTACATATTATGTCAGGTATATTACTTGTTGCATTAGATCTGATCAGAATCAAGATTTAGTAATTGGTCTCCAACAGAGTTAAATCATTAGAAATATACAATATCCCCAATCGGGGATATTACAACTCACAAATTTTATTCAAACGTAAGCTACAAAATGTATCAAATGAGTCTAAAACATTCTCTATTAGATTTGGATGCAAATAAATTACAAAATTACAACATTAGGTTTATACAATAGCTACCCGATAATTATATTGGATCTATGATGACTGTCTCTGAAAATCATTATCATAAATTTTATATCTAAACAATTTACAATTTACAAGATTTTACAATTTCCTCTTCCTTGTTCTAGTGAAAAATTGGGGAGAGGATCTAGTCCTTGCACTTGACTATGGCTCTTTGCTTGGCATTGAAGGTTTCACTCATAGCTTCTTTTCTATTAGATGTTGGTTATTCCTATTTTCCCTCATGCTTTGACATCATCTACATTTATGCCATTCAATCCAATCTCCCTTGCGTTTGTTGCATCTACAACCTCAACAACTTGCTTCTTGAAATCAGAAATATCATCCTTTGTTGTAAACAAGGAGAACTCTCCATATTGCACGATTTAATAATTATCTTAGACCAATCCCATACAAATTCTCATATGATGCTTTTGATTATTTAGGCTTTTCTCATCCTTCTTACCACCAAGAGCTTGCAAATGAGATATTTTAAAAGTTTGTAAGAAAGCAATATTTTATCAATAATTATAATTTGTAAGGGCCTGTCTTTTTGTTACTCAGTGTTTGGGTAGATCTCTATCCAATAGCTGGTGGAAAATAAAAGAGCCTTCCCCTAGTTTTGTTGTAATTTTCCAACTTTAAAATTGTGAGGTCTTTTACCTTAACCTCGGCTGTGACCCTTTCGTTGCTTGCTAAGAGGCCCTTTATAATCCCCCCATTAGCATATGTGAATCTATTAGAGAACAAACCCATTATCCTCTAAATGTTTCAATTATCTCCTTGAAGGGTTGAATTCTATCATCACATTAGTAAGTGCCATGTTTAAAGAAGTTGTTCTCAAGGAATATCTTTATTCTAGATCACTATGCATTGGAATTGTTTGAAGACAAATGAAATTTTAATGATACATAAAACCTTAAATGTATCCACATCATAGAATAACCTAATAGATTAGGTAAGCATGCACAAATGCCATCATATATTTTTGTGTTGTGATGACCTCTATATACTAACATATCAAATTCTTAACAATAACTATGAAGTTATATTTTATTGATGAAACTGTTTGATTTTGTTTTTTGTTAAGATTTTTGGTGATGAGAAGGCTATTTTTCCAATTTTGGTCCTTGGTTAGTCGATTTAATTCTTTCTATTCCTCTTTGTTTCAAATAATTTCCCAACTAATTTGGCTAGAAGTAATCACAGTGTCCCTCTTATGGGCTTGATTCTTCATCGATATCTTCATTTTCTTTTCATTTATCATTTTTAGTATTAGTTCCTCGCCTTATCAATTTTATAGCTTTGTTTTTATTTGTTCCAAAATTCTTCTCTTTCTTTCTCGATATTCACTCGGGAAATCATTTCACATGTGTTCTATTTATTCGGTTTAGTGTGTCAAATTAATCTGCATTCCACCTTGATCATTATTACAACCTACCTCTTGCGCGTATATCTATTGTATATTAAAGGACTGACTTTTGTTTCAGTAAGTAGTCTCAAGCATCATATTGATCATATATTATTACAAGCACTTACCCAACAATAAGAAATCTCCCTCATTAGAATCAAGTTTGATATTCATATTCATTAGTAGGTCCAATATTAAATCTAAGCGCATTATGTCACCCATCTACTCTTACATACCATTATAATATAATATATTCTACTTTGCAATTCTCGTCTACAATTCTACAGTCACTCTGGCATCCATTCCCTTAGTCATGTTTAGATATAATTCAGTGCATTCCCTAGGCAAAATATATGTCATAGATATGCAAAATCCACATGAAAAGTCTTAGAAATATGTCATTATCAACCCTGAAATCTGTATGCTTGATTTCGCAAAAACACCAGAGCTAGAGTCCGTGTTTAATTTACAAATTTGGGTCTCCACAATCCATGGAACCCTGATCATTATAAAAATGATAAGGCGTCTTAAGCACCAGATGCATAATAATCATAAACCATCTTGGGTAACTTTTCCTTGGCCACGACTTCATACTTTTGAACATTCATGATCTCCACATCTGATCACCCATTGTTGCTCTCTTCCCAAATCACCACCATGATCAATTCACTACTCCAGCTTGTGCATTTTTTTTGATTGCTCGAACACCTACTTTCTTTCTTAGAAACATATATACATGCAGTCTTCATGATATAGTTTTTACTGTAACTTCATGCATTATAGATTGCATTCATGATTTACTTCAAATAGAGGTAGTTGTTATTTCATGCATTATAGATTTCATTCAGGATTCAATGTGTAGGTTTTTTAGTCAAACTCATTGACCCATGTTTCATGAGTAGTATTCCATCCATGAGTTTGACTAGCACTAATTGCCTTGTGTTAGCTGCAATTAACAAACTAATGTCACAAAAATCGTTGATGTGTCGACAATGACTTGGAAGTTGTTACTCGCAAGAGTGTAGGTGAGACAAGTTTCAACAAGCCTGCTACTTTTATTTTCATTTTTATTATCAATGTATAATTTATTATTTAATATTTTTGTTGTGGGGGTGGAGCGAGCCTTACTTAATTTCTCCACCATCCTTACAATTCCTCTCATTACTTCTTCTCTGCTTCAAACAATTGGGAATGCCCGAGAAAGACGAGTCTACTCTACTATACCCTTTTACAGGCCATGAAGGATAGTGGTTTTTGATCCATGCCTTCGATTCCCTTGATTCAAGTGTACTCTACATATTCTTTTTTTTTTTTGAAACCCTATAACACCATCATTTAATTCTGTAGATAGCGAAGAAGAAATTAGTGGCACGGGAAGTGGCCACGATCAATAAGCACAGTAGTTGCAGAGTGAGAAAGATGATGATGATGCATTCACTATTTAGATCGAGGGAAATCGAAGGCATGGATCGAAAACCACTATCCCAATTGTTTGAAGGAGAGAAGAAGTAATGAGAGGAATTGCAAGGATGATAGAGAAAAGTAACACAAAAAAAATTAAATGATAAGTATACATTGATAATAAAAATGAAAATAAAAGTAACAGGCTTGTTGAACCTTGTCTCACCTACACTCTTGCGAGTAACAACTTCCAAGTCATTGTCAACACATCAATTATTTTTGTGACTCCTAGTCTCTGTCTACATGACATCATTGGTGAACCCTGTTACTCATTCATCCATTGCATTCAAACCAACTCCATACACACCTTCAATCCTAGCGGCATAGATTCCCTGTATAATGCTTACCTTTAGTCTTGTCGACTTCTTGTTGAGTCACTCACTTTCCTGTTGACTGACCTCATGGCATGCCCCACATCA
>MU225768.1:1756072-1832707 GCA_018584345.1 Thuja plicata
TATATATATATAAAGGGCTCGTTGCAATTCTGACACCCATGCAAACGTAAACTGATGATGATGTTGTACATCCGATGGCACTACCATCGAAATAGTTCGTTTGATTTGCGTCCTAATTCTGACAACCATATGAACATAAACCGACGTCAGTGTTATACATCTGAAAACACGGCCATCGAAATAGTTTGTCTGATTGGCGTCGTAATTGCGACGACCATACAAACATAAACCTACGACAGTTATGTACATCTGATAGCACTGTTGTCGAAATAGTACGTCTAATTGGTGTCATAATTGTAACAACAATACAAACATAAACCGATGACAGTGTTGTACATCTGATAGCACTGTCGTCAAAATAGTACGTCTGATTAGTGTCGTAATTGCGATAACAATACAAACATAAACTGATGACAGTGTTGTACATCCGACAACACTATCGTCGAAATAGTTTGTTTGACAGTAGTTAGAATTTTGACTACCATGAAAACCTAAACCAACAAGGATAGGGTCAAAAATCTGACCTAAATTATCTAAAAGTACACCTATGTTTTTTGACGTCATGGCTGTCGAAATTCTGATGCCCATGGGCACGTCAAATGTTTCGACTAAATATTTCTGACATCACTTTTAGTTGGAAGTCTGACTAATGTAGGTTGGAATTCTGACTAATGGTCGTAAAAAATTGGACCCAAGTGTATTAGTGTCAGTTCTTTGCAATGAGGGAGAATTGGATGCTTGGCATATTGAGGTTGGTATTTGGGTGAGAGTCTGCCACTTTGGAATACACAGATTTAGAGAGATGCTACTCAATTATCACAGAAGTTTCAAGGATATTGGTTTGGCAAGTTTCATATAGTTTTCTCCTTAACATCTGATCAACTATAAACGAGTAAATGTGTCCATTAAATGAATCCAGTACTGCTTATCATTATGTTCAACGTTTTGCACCAAGGATCATTCCAACTCCTATCATGTAGAAAATGTGGCAAAGCAGACAATTCAATATTAAATCCCTGTTCTGATATGCACCATAAAGTTGTCATATATTTATTTTAAATTGTCTCTCCTATACATAGTGAGATTTTTTTATGCACATATTGGAGATGAGATCATCCCCCTTATTTGGTTGCAACTGTAAAGAGACAATACACTATTAATCCTCAAAATAGTGTGACAACTATACCCTATGGGATTGTTAAAAGATCACCATCTTCAACATCTATTTTTAACAATTTTTGAAGGTCTACCTTCTCAATTTGGAATGGAGTGACAACAATTATAAATTTGGACCAGGAGCAGCAAGCTTTTTTGAGCAGATTGTCATTTAACTGCATTAATGAGACACGTTTACTCACACATACTCTAAATTGCATGTTGTGTTGATTTCAACTACGTGATCAGTATGGTAACAATTGCAACATTTAGAGGCTCCTACAAAAGCATATAATTTTTTAGATTAGCAATGAAAAAAGTTGGAATGGAACGTGCAATACTAGATATATGAAGGGATCAACGATATTTAAGATTTTTATTTCCTAGTTGGTTATTTATTTTCCTATTCCTAGGGTTTTATTACACTTTTAATTAAGCTTGCTTAGGATCTACAAAAAAAAAGTTTTCTTAGGATTAATAAAGTGAGCATTAGTATGAGTGGGTGCAAACTGTGAGCATCTTCCATGAGAATCGCACTTTCCCTTTTTAGGCTATTGTGGTGTTCTCTTCCCATTGATTGTATTTTCCACCTCTCCCTTGTCTCATTTATTATATATAATCACTCCTAGTTAGTCTTATTACATTTTGTTGCATTGTAATTGCATTATGTAGATTTTTCTCTTACATTATCCTAATACTATTTTGCTTCTTTAACATCTGCATTTCTCTCGTGGAGGCTAACTTTGTGTTGTTATTTTGATCTTGTATCATTTACATTCATAGTATTATATCAATTTGCATTAGTTTTTATGGCTTATTCTTCTTTTCAAATTCTAACATGGTATCAGAGTTATTCTAGTGCAAGAATAGATTTAGTTTCCTTATTTGAGAGATTTAGGGAGGGATAATAGGTTTTTTGCAAGTTTCCCAAAAATCCAATATGCTTTCCTCTTGTATTTTCATATGAACTTGACGATCATACAATTTTGAGAGAAAATTTTAATCTTAGGGGTTTTTGTGCAAATATTTTGTAAATCTGGGTGCTTGCAGTGCTTTGGTAATCATGTTGGTTTTTTCAGTTGTTCCATAGTGTCTAGAAGGCATAAGAAAGTCATATGCAATTTCATTTCACCAAAATCCAAGACAAAAATATAGAAAGATGGGAGGTGTTCTCATTTTTGCATCAGATCTGGCAAAAAATATTGTCCAAAAACCATCACACAATTTTTTTGGATACATGAAGGTTCAATTTAATTCTTTTTTTTTCATCTTCTGCTTGTTGGAATAAAACAAAATTTGGCATTTCTCGTTGCCCAAAATATTTCTAGGTTTCGGTTATCTTCTTCATTCAGTAGATAGATTTTACAAAAATAAAATTAGAAGTATAACTTCTTTTGTTGCGATAAAGTCATTCGGCAAAACAAATTTAGTTTTTACAAAAAATGTAACTTTTGTCTTGGATATCAGATTTCAATGAACAAGATATCATTGGAAAGAAAAAGATGACTACCGTCCATGCCAATTTTCTAGATTTTATGTTGCATTTTTGGTGATTGTTGACCTTAACACTATTGTAATTTGAGAAAAGATTTGTAATTGCACTATATTATAAAGTGCCAGCATTGTAATATTTGTGGGACGGGGGAGGGGCATTGGGCGGGGTGGGGGGTGTATATTTTGTTTGTGATATAATTATTTTAGCATTTCTACATCGTGGATTAAACAATACTTCCCATTTTAACTCTTTACAACTATTTTGAGTAGAATTCATGCATGACAATACACTTAAGAAAATTTGGTTTGCCTAGGATAACAATGAGATTGGAAATTGAAAAGGGTGGGGTGTATTTTATTCTTGTTATCTTTCTTTCAACACTTATTTATGCATTTCTACATCATGGAGCAAACAACATTTCTCATCCCAACTCCTTACAATTATTTTGAGTGGAAGCCACATATGACAATATACGTAAGAAAATTTGGTTCGCATAGGATGCCAATTGAATTAAAAATTGAACCTATCGTAGATATAGAAAGCCTAAGTGGTTTTAAAGATAAGATGAAGCATAAGGAATTTTGTGTTTGTCTATTTTTTTTTTCTGATTTACTCTTTCATATTGAATCTATGAGTACTCTTAATGAAATTTGGACAAAGAGAGTCTATTTGGAAGTCAAAGTTCAGTGAGAGGTCATATGTTGGAAAATGAACTCATAAGTCTAAGTCCAAATTTTTTAACACAATCCAAGATTTAATTACAAAATTGAAATTGGAAAGGCTCCAGTTAAAGCAATGTGGAATTGAGAAAAATGAACAATTGATTCCTAGTATTTTTTCTAAGCTAAGTTTTGAATATTCAACATTTGTTCCTACCTTCTATGCTATTTATTTATTTATTATTGGTAATAGTATTGTTTGTATTATTATAAAAAAAGGTAGGTCTACATTTCAATTATGTGTGAAATAAGCTGAGCAGCCATGTTGTTTGGCGTAAGCTCTTACTTTTTTTTGTATAAACAAAAAGGGTGGTAAGAAAATTCACCCATCGAAAATTGTAGTTTCAATCTACCTATCTGCACTATCTAGATAGATCTAGTCTATATACTTTTCTGGAAGAACAACTACAAATCTTGAATTCCAACCGTATTTATAGCAGTGTGGAGGGCTTAGCTGGGTTCATGAGTCTTCCCAAACGCTCCCATATCCTTCAACAAGATTCAATTTTTCATGCCATCCTTGGATTATTTTTCTATTTCTCTCACATGGGAGCAAGATAATCTAATCTAGATGGGCACTCGAAAATCCTCTAAGTCACATACCTTGGTTGCCAACCAATACACAAAAGAGCAGAAAGGACAAATTATTAACAATAAGGATAAGAAACAAAAGAATAGAAATGAGAAGAAGGATAAAAAACAAGTTTCCTTAGAAGTAGCTAATGATAATTAGTCATGACGTTATCTATTTTCTCATTTTTACCCAATCCTCCTTCGTTTGTTTTTCTCACTCATTCTAATGAAATGGGTAATTTATGGCATCAACGATTTGTTCACTTAAACTATCAGTACTTGCAATAACTCAATCAACATGATATGGTTACAAGATTGCATCTAGCTTATTTTTTTAATGGTTTTTGTTAAATATGTATTCTTGGAAAGCATCTAGAAGATAAATTTGAAAAAGGCAAAGCTTGGAGAGCTTCATAGCTTGCGGAGTTGGTACACAACGATTTGATTAGACCATTTCCACATCTATATTTTAGTAGAGCCTAATATGTTTTGACATTTATTGATGATTTTTCTAGATAAAATTTTGTACATTTTCTCAAACAAAAGTCTAAAGTCTTTGATTCATTCTTGGACTTCAAAGAATTTGTAGAGAAACAAACTGGGAAAGCTATCAAAATTTTACGTACAGATAATGGGGGGATGTCAACAACTTTGATCAGTTTTGTACTGCAGAGGGCATTGAATTGCAACATACAGTTCTCTATAATCCTCAACAGATGAAGTTGCAAAATAGAAGAATCAGTCCTTGAAAGAAATGGTCAGTTGTATGATACACTCCAAATCTTTGGTACTGCCATATTGGGCATAAGACATTAACTGTGTTATATCTAGAACCAAGCCCCTCACAAATATGTGAAGGGATTTACTCCCTTTGAATCTTGGACTGGTTGAAAACTCTCAATTAAGCACTTTTATATGTTTGGTTCTCATGCATAGGCCCACATTCCAGTAGGAAAATGCAAGGCCATGGATCTGTAGAGAAAGCCTTGCATATTTTTTGGATACCTAGATGATATCAAAGGATATATGATTCTAGATCCTATCACTCATGAGTTGTTCATTGAGACGATTGTTAATTTTTAGGAGATTCATGCTAGCTCTCCTCCTAGCACTTCTCCATCCATTATTACTTTGGAGCTAGTGCATCATGATGATAGTTCCCTTGAAGATTTTAATTCTCCTACTTTGGATGAGAAGTCATCTTTCTTTGCTTTAGGTGGTGATGGTAATGATGAGGATTCACATTCCTCTCACATTCATCACATAGAGGATGATGATTCTCCTCCACATTCCCCAGTTTGAGGACCTCTTTGGGCTTATAAGATACTTGAGTTAGTAAGTGATTGGGTTGGTGATCCTTTAGATGCTAGAAGAACAAGGTCACGGTTTCAATAGGCTCCACATGTCTTCATTGCTTCAACTTGTGATCCGCAATGTTTTTGGGAGGATTTAGGTATGTCCAAGTGGGATGCAACTATGTATGAAGAGTTTAATTCCTTGGAGAGGAACCACACTTGAGATATAGTCTCTCTTCCTAAGGGAAGAAAGCTTGTTCGATGCAAGTGAATCCATGAGATAAAATTTTATTTAGATGGGTTGGTTGATAAACATAAGGTTCGCTTGGTTGCCAAAGGATTCTCCTAGGTTCCTAGGATTGACTACGTTGAGACTTTTATAGCAGTCACCAAAATGAATTCCATCCAACTTGTCCTTGTTATTATTGCAACTCATAGATGGGAAATTCATCAGATGGATGTGATGAGTGCATTTCTTCATGATGAACCTCGAGAGGAAATATACATGGATCAACCATAGGGGTTCATTCAAGATCCTTCACTTGTTTGCTATCTTTAGAAGTATCTCTATGGCCTTAAACATGCCCCTTAGGATTTGGTACGCCAAGATGGACTCCTTCCTTCTGACAGTTGGGTTCACTCGTTATCAGTCTGACTACTTCTTGGAGATTGAGATCACTCAATCTTCTTTAGGGATATTTTTGGCACGGCCTAACTATGCTCTTGATATGCTCTCTATATTTCACATGGTTGATTGTAAGCCCGCGTCGACTCCATTTTTGCTTAGGTTCAAACTTGAGTCTAAATTTTCTTCACTTTTGGTGGATGACACTTTCTATTGACAACTTTTTTCTAGTCTCATGTACTTCACTCACATGAGACCTGGAATTTTATATGTTGTAGGCATGGTCTCTTGATTCATGTAGGTGCCCCATGAGCTATACTGGAAAGTAGCTACCAATATTCTTCACTACATTTAGATACTCACAGTTACAAGATTCACTATGCAATGGGCATGGATTTTGACCTGGCGAGATACCTAGATTCAAATTGGGTAGATGATTCTTTAGATCACAAGTATCATTTAGGATATTGCTTCTCTCTTAGTTCTGACCCAATTTGTTGGCCGATCAAGAAGCAGTCAAATTGCTCTTTCATCTACAAAGGTTGAGTATCGAGGAGTAGTTAAAGCTTCTACTGAGGCTATTTGGCTTCAGAACATTCTCACTAAGTTTGGCCTTGCTTTTCTGAAGCCTAAAATTTTCTTTTTTCACAACCAGAGTGCCATGTAGATCTCTCTCAATCTTGTCCTTCATCAGAGGACAAAACATATCGAGGTCCACATGCACAAAATTTTGGGGCTCATGAGAAAATCATTGATATCAAGTACTATCCGACTCAAATTAGATTGTAGACATTGTCACCAAACCTTTCACAAAAAGAAATTTCCTTCATTTGCGAGTTTTGCTGGGGGGTGTGGCAGGTGTCCACTTTGATGGGGGTTCTTAGTTATTTTTACTCTCTTTTGTGGGGTGATTTCTTTTGTCTTAGGGGGATTCTTCTCTTTGGGGGGGAGCTTATTGTACATGGGTACCTAATATGGCCTCATTTTTTGGGACTCATCCTCTTTTCACCCACCTAACTTGTGTTTAAGGGGGGTGTTAGTGTAGATTTTTATTTCCTAGTTGGTTATTTATTTTCCTATTCCTAGGTTTTTGCTACACTTTTAATTAAGCTTGTTTATCGTTAATAAAGTGAGTATTAGTGTGAGCAGGTACAAGGTGTTGGCATCTTCCATAGGAATCACACTTTTTTTTGCTATTGTAGTGGTCTCTTCCGATTGGTCTTATTTTCCACCTCTCCCCTATCTTATTTCATATACATCAATCCTAGCTAGTCCTATTACATTCTATTGCATTGTAATTGCATTATGCAAATTTTACCCTTGCATTTTGCTAATACAATTTTGCTTCTTTAACATTTGCAATTCTCTCGTGGAGGCTAACTTTGTGTTGTTATTTTGATCTTGTATCATTTATATTCACAATTGTTTTTTTATTCATTTGCACTAGTTTTTCTAGGTTATTCATCTTTTCAGATTCTAACAATCAAATCCCTAGAAAGGGACAAATACTCATTTTCTAAAACTAGTCCAATTTATGGGGTTTTTTAGTTATGTCATGAACTTCACACAATTATCTTCTAGTCTCTAATAACTCAAGAACATTTTCACATAAAGTTCCATTTCTTCCTAATGCAACTTTAAAAGGATTGGAACAATGTATCTTATGAGTTACATGAAGTCACTACCTACATAAAAGAGGATATGTCTACTTCCATCGAATAATTTTGACCATGAAAAATCAATACATTTTCTTTAAAAACTTCTCGTAAATGTCCCTAGACACCAAAGAAACATCAATTGTATTGTTAATTTTTTATTAGAAACATCACCATAGTTATTTGGAGAATACCATGTGTAATGCCCCACTAGAGATCCCAAGAGAATTTAATATAAACATGATACAAAGTTGATGGTTTTTTTTTTAAAGTTTACACAACACAAATGCAGAAGCAAGAACATATATAACAAATATAATCATAAAGTAAACAAGCACAATTAACAATCTCAAGGGTTCCATGACGTAGAGTTACTTTTAAGCTAACTAATCTACGGAGAAGCAACCATAAGCATATATTATGAAAAGATACATCAACTGAAATCATAAGATACATCTCATAGAACAAGATCACATATACAATTGATACCCAGGGTATACATAATGAATCTCCATCCACTGCACAAGTCACGGGGTATGCAATAATGAATAACAATACATCACATCTTCAGAAGGGATGTCAACCAATATACAAATAGATACAATATACATCATCATGATAATGAACAAGTCATTATCATCAGAAGCTAGAATAAAAAGGATCATCCAAGCATGAACAATAACGTCAGATCTTAATGGTAAAAAGAATCACTACCACCCGACCACGTTGAACCCAGAGGTCCACCCCACCGTGCTGAGGAAATAAACACCAGGCCCACACAAATAGGTATACAAACAAGGAGAAATGATGCACGGATATACAAGGTCACCAAATAGGTATGCACAGTAGGATCCTATAAGATCACTATTACAATAACGTTCTAAACACTACCAGGGGCACTAGACACGTATAGGAAACCTAAGATGCATATATAGAAGTGTCATCACATAAGTCAACTCTTGATTTACCATGGTAGTCTCTCTGGACCCCGACCCCCAAGTGACTCTATGCGGTGTCAATAACCTCTCATATAAACAAGAATACTAACTATGCTAGACCTCAATCAAGCATATTCTCCCACTCTCATCCTATCCTGTACTAGTACTCAAAGCATGGACAAGTATCATAGGCATCTTATTAATTCATTTTAAAACCTAATTTAATGTATTATGTTATCACTTATTAAGCTTACTTACAATGAGTTACCCTGGTAACCACTTAGGACCCCGACCCCCATTGCAAGCCACTTCCCCTCTATACACCTAGATAACCTACCCTAGGCTCAAAATCTAGAATGAAAAACACAAGGTGAAAATAACCTCTACTTCAATTTCATAAATCAACAACGAACACCATGATACTCAAATAACCAAAACATCACAATTGTACTCTCAGTGATCACAATACCCATATGAGACCAATACTGGAAACAAGGCGGGACAATAATAATCGAGATGAAACAACTCATGCACAATATGCAATTGATATAACAAGCAACTAATACAAACATGCATCCATGAACAATCCCAGCCTCTGGTACTCAAACCCATAATTCAACTTAACCCCACCCACATGAACCATCACATAAAGACAACTCAAAATTCCATCAAGTGGTTGAGTTATAAATAGACTAAATACAAATTCCGATAAGTTATCTTAAGAATATATACCATTTAACTGAATTTAATTATATTATATTATAATATAATTAAATTTAAATCATAATTAATCTTGATAAGAATTTATATATTAACATATACATATATATACCCTAATAAAAACATACACATACACATACACATCCACAAAAGGCATCAGATAAGGCGATCCAATCTCCCCCTTCTTGTTCATTATCATGGTTGAAGTGCTAGGTAGGTTAATATCCAATAAAAGGGAGAATGATCATTGGAAGGGGATTAAAGTTACTGAAGTTATTGATTCAAAGTGTTGAGAGAAAAATACCTTGATTCAGTTGAGAAGGACATAATTCTAACAATTAGAAACCTACCTAAAGGGTCAACAATGTGGAACTTTATTTTGGACTGTAGACATGTAATTACTGACCATCTAACATGGAAAGTAGGGAATGGTAGGAAAGCGTCCTTTTGGAATGGTTCTTGGAATGGTCATCCTACTCTCAAACACAACGAAGCTTATCAGGATCTAAAAAAATTTTCACGAATAGATGGGGTAACTATATCTCTGATTATATACAGTTGAAACAGTCTCGTTTTGGCCCACAATGGGAATGGAAGAGAGTGGATAACTTAGGCCTCTCTAATCATGATGTCACGGTGATAGAGGATTTGTTACAAAGAAAGCAACTTTTAATCACAAACAAGGAGGATAATCTTATCTGGTGTGCGCAAAAGAGAGGACAGTACTCTGTTAAGATTGGTTATCAGTTGTTGGAAGGTTCATATGTTCTATCGGATTGTCCCACTAAACTTTTTTGGGGAAAGGAGTTTCTACCCAAACTGGGTCTTTTGCATGGCTTGCTACTCATTGCAGAATTTTAACTGGTGAGTGGAGGAAACATTTTGATTAAGTAAAAACAGGTTTTACAAGGAACCAAAACCTTTAAACACAGTTATACAAATATTCAAAGAAAGTACAACAACAATTGTGCCGAGGCACCAAAAAAAGACAGCCGACAAAAAAATCTAGCAGACAAACTAGCTAGAAACAGTCCCAAAGATAAACATAATAAATAGGGACAATACCAAAAAGGGGAGGGCCCAGGAAAAGACAGCTACATGCCATCAACCATTTCCTGGGCTTGAATCACCATAACCTCCATCTCATTGATAGTATTTTTGAGGTCACCTTTGTTCTTCTCTTTTTCCTCCCTTGGGCTCATTTTTTTGGTGCTAGCCCTAGTGCGAGTTCCCGGGCCAGCCAGATCCTTGACAACTTGGCTATCCTTATAGCCAGTATCCTGCTCTAGCTTCTCCATTAAACTCTTGGTCTTCCCTGTATAAGCTTTGAGACTCTTCAGAGATTGGTCCCCAATCTTACGAACCGTGTCCTCCAGCTTGTCCACCTTGGCCTTCAGGTTCTTGATCTGCCTCACGTTGTCTTCTTCAGCAACACTGTCCTCAAAGTCCTTGCATTGCTTTTCCAATTTGCTGACTCTGTTCACCAAATCAACCTATGCTTCTGAATTCCCGACGACCTCTTTCATTTCCCCTAGACACTCAGCAAAATATTTCTCCCCAATACCAACACATTTTAATATGTTCATTTCCCCCCTCATACCCTCAATTTGATTCTTCAAGTTAACATTATCACCTAACATTTTGCTAATTAAACCAACAAAATATGTAATGCAAGCTTTACCACAGTCTAAATCCTCAGGTTCAAAAGTATTACCTGTATCATCATTATGGTGGGTTTCCTCCTTCCCAATGTTCTTATTTTCAAGTCCCTTCCCAGAATCCTCCTTCACCATTTCTTCTTCCTTCTGCTCTTTATTCTCCATGCTCTCAGTAGGGTTAGTATCATCCTTGCCCTCATCCTTATCCTTGTCATCATCCTCATCCAAGGAAAGCATGATTTTCCGCTTGCTGGGACTTTTCCCTTTGCGGGTTTTCATATCTCCCCTCTTTCTTTTCTTAACCCCATATTTGGGTTTAGTCCCCTTATCTTCATCCTCGGTATCCTTTTCAGTCTCAGTTTCCTCCGCTGGAGTCATCTTCTTAGCCTTAGTATTAATTTTTCCCTTTTTCTTTTTTCTGTCACTGTCCTCAGAGCTATCATCCTCTGTATCCTTCTGAGTATTAGAGATTTTGATGTGGATTTTCTTCAGGCTTTTCGAGGAAGAAGACCCCTTTTTTATTCCCTTCTTAGGGGTTTTATACCCTTTTTTCTCCTCTTCCTCATCCTCAGTTTATTCTTCATACATACTTTCCTCCTCGTCTCCTTCTGTGTCTTCCTCATCTTTCTGAGTCCTTTTAACCAGAGGTCTCTCCACCTTCTTGGATTTAAGAACTTCATAAACTAAAACCATAAGCCTCTGGTGAGAGGCGTGATCCTCCTTTAGTTTCTTTTGCATACTATTAATGGTGAAATCAAGCGAGCTGAGAAAGTAGAAAGGCAAATTGACCTTCATATTGTGTCTAAAGTGGTTAAGAAGCATGAAGTGGTGGCCATAGGCCCTAGTGAACCTACCATCCAGAGTGATGTAGCTGATGAGAATGAACAAAACATATCGCCAGGGTCTAGATATGTGCATAGGGTCGTGATAAGAGGTGCCCACCTTCACCAGCCTAGCCATTTCCTTGTCTTCCTCAGGAAACTTCTCCCATGCCTTGTCCGAGATAAGCCTATCTCTGTAAAATTTAAGCCCTTCCATCCCCATGCCAATCGCCTCCGCAATAACCTCCTCAGTGACTTCCATATACTGGTTGCCGACCATTACCTTCCCATTTTTCTGGGTCTTCGAGAAGATTCTTGTGATAGTGGAGTTGCGCCCATGAAGCCTCTGTGGGAAAATCGCCAAACCACCCTCCACCAAAATCTTCCACACATCATACCTTTCACGCCGTTCATCACAATTTGCAGGTTCCACTCGCTTCTTGTTACCTCCCATATCTGCTCTCTGGTTAAGATTACTCTCTCTATAGATGACTTTGTGAATGTCGTTTAAAATATCCTGCCTCCCTTTCATAAAAATGAAGTGCACCCAGAAAATGTGCCACTTCCAGCTAATAATTGCCACTAAGTACATTCTCCTTAGATGGTAATGATTACAAGTCACTTCTGCCATAAACAAATAATTAAAACTTACCATTTATGATCACTTTTTTGATTGCTTCGCAAACGGTCATTATTCATCAATAACTACACTTGAACTGGTGTGTCAACATCACCTCCCCATTGAGTCACCGCCTCCATTTTACACGCCATGTTAGCAGCCCAATCAACCACCGCATTGGTTTCCCGGTAGCTATGTGTCACCATACAATTATCAAAAGAATGAATTAAGGCTTTAGCCTTTTGCATAATATTGTAAATAGACCATGATGCAGGGGTAAGACAATTCAAGCAATTTACAATGTTAAGATAGTCATCTTCAATCCAAACTTTCCTGCATCCTTTTTCCTTAGCGATGATGAGACCATGAAGGGTAGCAGTGGCCTCAGCAAGGTGGTTGGTCTGGAAACCAATACGGACATCTTTGATACCCTTACAAACCCCATTCTCATCCCTAATGACAATCCCACATCCTACCACCCCTGGGTTGCCTTTCGAGGCCCCATCAAAGTTGACTTTCATCCACCCCCTAGGTGGGCAATCCCACCTAGCATCAACTCTCATAATTTTGTTGTCTTTCTTTCCTAAGATTCCCTTTTATCTTCCATTTTTGAAATAAGACAATATCCTCCTCCAAGAATTGTTCCATAATTCTATCTTTTAACACTGCATTTTCTTTAATAGCTCTCTTTATCTTGTAAAAAATCTCCTTGGCATTTGCCTCTTTATTCCTGAAAACTCTTTCATTCCTTTCTCTCCACATTCCCCAACAGATATAGAGAAGAGCAACTTTCCAAACTTGAATAACGGTTTCATTTTTTGAATGATGTCTCTAGGAATTAAAAAGACCCTTCAAATTTTCAGGGAAAACCCATTCTATATACAAAAGAATAAGAAAGTTGTCCCATATCACCCTAACAAAAGGACAATGAATAATCATATGATCAACACTCTCTTTATTCTGCTTGCAAAGGTAGCATCTATTCACAACAATCATCCCTCTTCTCATAAGGTTGTCAGTAGTGAGGACTTTATTTTGCAAAAGGATCTAGAAAAAAACATTGATCTTAGGAGTAAGATCCTTTATCCAAGCCTTAGCCCAAAAAGGCTCAATCAGATCTTCAAACTCCTTATTATACAAAGAAGAAGTAGAAAAATTACCACTCGAAGTATACTTCCAGATAATCTTATCTTCCTCCTCAATCAGGGTGGTAGTTTCCAGAATTTGGTTAAGCTGTCCCATCAAAATGTCAATAACAGTCTAATCTTTCCAGTGATCTACTTCCCAATAATCCTCCACATTCCTTCCAAATCTAACTTTGCAGAGGTTTTCAAAGTTCTGTCATCTGGGATAGTCCTTAAGGGGTAGCCTATAAAATCCACTCATCTTCCCAGAAGAGAACATTCCTGCCATTTCCAACTTTCCATCTTATTCCTTTTCTAATGATATCCCTGTTTTTCATAGCATTCCTCCATATAAAAGATCCTCTAGAAACCCTATCATAATCAAGAAAAGAAATAAAGTTAGGGTGGTCCTTATTGTACTTGTTGTCCCAAATTAGAGTCCATTCTCCCCTGGAATTGTAATATCTCCAGATTAATTTATCCAAGAGATGATTGTTGATATTTCTGATTCTTCGGAGGCCAAGTCCCCCTTTAATAACAGGTCTAGAAACTTTTTCCCAAGCTAAGAGAGTTATCCTCTTCTTTTTCTCCGTACCTGTCCATAAGAAAGTTTTTTGAATCTTTTCAATAGCATCCCCAAACTTTTTGGGAATTTTGAAGATGCTTAAAGCATAAAGTGAAAGACCTTGGAGGGTAGATCTAAGAATCTGAATCTTGCCCGCTTGGCTGAACATAATTCCTTTCCATCCAACAATTTTACTGTGATATCTATCAACAAGAGAGCTCCAGAAAGCGTCAGGGGGTTCCAAACAGAGAGGCAACCCGAGGTAAGTGCCAGGGAGGGTCCCCAAATCACACCCCAGAATCCTCATGATTCTGATCTTCCTCTTCTCGGGAACATTAAAGAGGAACACAGATCTTTTTTCCCAATTAATAGTTTGACCAGAAGCATTCCCATATTTAGTTAGAGCATTCTTAATATAAGTAGCATTTTTAACCAAGGCCTCTCCCATAATAACCGAATCATCAACAAACTGTTGATGAGAACACACTTGGTTAGTAGAAGAAGGACATAATCCCTTAATTTCCCCAACCCTCACACGGTTTTCCATGAACCTACCCAAGCATTCTACCATAATAATGAAAAGGACAGGAGAAAGGGGATCCCCCTGCCTCAACCCTCGAGAAGATTTGAAGAAAGGGGTAGGAGACCCTTTGACCAAAATAGAGAAGGTAGTTGAAGACACAAGCTGAAAGATAAGATCAGTACTCTTCTTGTTAAAACCAAAAGCAGTCAAGACTTTCAGAAGAAACTCCCAATCCACCCTATCATAGGCTTTAGAGAGATCCAGTTTAAGGATGAGGCCTTCCTTTCTAGACATCACCAGAGAATGCACATTCTCATGGACATAAATTATGGAGTCCAATATTTATCTTCCCGACACAAAACCATTTTGTTGCCAAGAAATCAGAGAGGGGAGAATAGATAAGATCCTAGAGGTAAGGAATTTAGAAATGACCTTATAGGCCAAATTGCATAAGCTTATAGGCCTAAACTGATCCATTTTATCAGCTCCCTATTTTTTAGGGATTAAGGCAACAAAAGTTCCATTTATCTCCTTCAACAAATTTCTAGAACCAAAACATTCCTTGACAGCATTCGTAACATCTTTTTCAATTATGTGCCAATACATCTGAAAGAAGAACATAGGGCATCCATCCGGTCCCGACACTTTATCTCCTTCAAAGGAGAAGACATCCTTTTTGATTTCAGAGTTAGAGGGGATAGCATTAAGATCCGAATTATGATTCTCATTTAGCATATGGGGAATCCATCCCAGCAGATCCCTTTGATCCTCCATGTTCAGATCTCTATTTTTTGTTAGAAGATTTTGAAAATAATTTTTAGCTTCCATCCTAATAACCTCTTCATCCTCTGAAATAGTGCCATTGATGTTCAAATGGGAGATTCTATTAGCCTGTCTATGCTTAAGAGTAGTCATGAATAAATACTTTGTATTTCTGTCCCCTTCATTAAGGAAAACCTTTTTGGACCTTTGTCTCTAGAAGGTTTCCTCCTTAGCAATAATATCATGGAGCTCCACCAACTTCTCATTCTCCTATTCTCTAGTGACCCTCACATAACCTTCCTTTTGGATGTTGTCCTGAATGTCCTTCAGATCCATATTGATATTGGCCTTTGATGAAAAAATGTTACCAAAAGTATCTTTATTCCAATCCTTAATGTTATCCTTAACATATTTAAGTTTTTTTGCCAGGATAAACATGGCAGTACCATGGATTTTAATACTCCACCAATCCTCAATCTTATGCTAGAGTTGAGGGTGCATAGTCCACATTTTCTCAAATCTGAAAGGAAAGTTCTTTTTCTTGGAAATAAAATCCGCCAGGAAAGTGATAGGGTCATGATCCGATCCAACCCTCAAATGAGCAAATAATGAGCAATAGTAATGGGAAAACCAATCATTAGTGATCAAGGATCTATCAAGTCGAACCTGGATAAGATGCTGCCCACTTCTTCTATTAGTCCAGGTATAGTTACCACCTTGCAACTCAATATCATGGAGAGAATGTCTGTCAATAAAATCCATCAGATCAAGTCTACTATCCAGATTAGTTTGGCTTCCTCCTTGTTTTTCATCTTCTTTTAAGGGAGTATTGAAATCTCCCATAAAAATCCACTTCTCATCATTAAAACTGTTTCTCAGGGAGGACAACTTACTCCAAAAAACCTCTCTACCCTTTTTGGAATTAGGGGCATAAATATTTGTTAAAACCCAAGAAGTATTATCTTTTAGATGCTTAAATCTTATACACGCAACATTATTCCCTTGATAAATAATATCCCCTTTAATAACATCACAATTCCAGATAGTAGCAATACCCCCAAAAGCACCCTCTGAGTCTCCTCCACAAATATTGCCATTTTTAAAGAATGTAAGCTTTTCCACTTTCTCTTTCAACATTTTGGTTTCCTGAATTAAGAAAATATTTGGTCTATTATCTCTTATCA
Source organism: Thuja plicata (assembly GCA_018584345.1). Classification (NCBI taxonomy): domain Eukaryota; kingdom Viridiplantae; phylum Streptophyta; class Pinopsida; order Cupressales; family Cupressaceae; genus Thuja; species Thuja plicata. The sequence goes on from MU225768.1 coordinate 1,772,504, forward strand.
TATTCCTAACAATATCCTGTTTATGGGGATTATTCAATCCCCTGATGTTCCAAGAAATGATCTTCATACCTTAGTAAAGGATCCCACCTCCATTATAGTGGGCTGGCTATTATGGGACCGACTATTTGTTCACTATGTGAAAAGGAGGGAGACGATGCTGATCATCTTCTCTTACATTGTGAATTCTCTAAGGCATGTTGGGAGATGCTGATAGGGAAGCTGGGATGGTCAGGCTAATTACAAAACTCTATTAAGGATGTGTTTATGAGTTGGCCAATAGATCAACCAAGATCTATGCTCTCTAAAGTTTGGAGAATTTGCCCCTCTATTTTGATATGGGAATTGTGGAAGGAAGGCAACAGAATAATCTTTCAAGGATTAAAGGAACCTCTGGACATAATAAAAACAAGGATCAAATCCTCAATTAAGGAAGTCTTGAGTGCTGCTACAACACATCTGCACTCTTGTATCCCTTTTACCACACAAGACAAATACATACAATTTGCCTGGCCAGGAACTAAAATCACATTTAACCAACCTAAACTTTGAAGATTGAATAAGGTGGATTCTAAAAATGTTTGTTGGGAATTACCAGAGTAGAGGTGGATTAAGATGAATTTTGATGGGGCTGCCAAGGGTAACCCTAGGCCCTCAGGTGCCAGTGTCATTGCAAGAGATTGGAAAGGAAACACTCTAGCGATTGCTGCTCAAAAGCTTAATTGGGGAACAAACAATATGGCTGAAGCAAGTGTATCCATCCTTGCTTTAAAGGTAGCTAAACGGCTACATTTTCAAAATATCCACATCGAATGGGAATCACAAATCATCGTGCATGCTATTCAAAAAGGAGACACTATTGCTTGGCACTTGAAAAATCCTATTCAAATTATTACGGAGCTACTACAGTCCTTCACTCATTTCAACATTAGCCACGTGAGAAGAAATGACAATAAAGAAGTCGATGTCTTATCAAAATGGGTAGTTAATTTAGAAAAAGTGGATGAGATTTGGTTAGAATATTTTTGCACACCCTCTTCTTATGATTAATGATTATGATGATTCGATATGTCCTCGGCTAGCGAGTTAGATTTCCTCCTTTCCTTACTTCCACTTGCGTGGCTAAAGATTGCCAATTTTTTTTAGTTATTTTCATTTCTTTGCTTTTTATCTATCGAAAAGGTGGTGTGTGTTGGAAGGAATGTAATCTCTCCCAAATATGTCAGCGGAAGAAAATTGGCTGGCACGAAGGTGTAATTAATGTTTTCCATCATGACAATGTAAGGCAAGTGGCTTTCCCAATTTTTTTTAAAAGCAGAAGTTGTGATCCTCCAAGAACCATTCTTTAGCTCAAGTTTTTTGTTCTGAGTTTGGCGATCAGTTTCAACAATGGAAGCCACCTTCTCTGTCGACACCATGAAACAAAAGAAGGGCTTTAAAGGAGCAGTAAGATGGCATAGAATATTTGGCTTGGTCCGTTATAAGGATGAGGTGGTGATCAAGGCGGCTTTGGCAGTTCTTGGGAAACAATTTATGGAACGAAAGGGGAAATAGAGAATGAATGTTGATGTTGTTTTGATGATTATTGCTTGGGGTTTGGAAATTGGGGAAGAGGTTGGAAATGTGAAGTGGGTAACCTCAACCCTCTTCGAAGAGGATTTATTGCTAGGGTTGGAATCTATCCTGGAATGGGATATTCCAGGAATTGGGTTGGACATAACTAAATGTTTTGAAGATGAAGATGATGCGAGGGTCTATAGCCTTGTGCCTTTTGTTCGTTGGTGGGGAAAAGTGGATAAGGGTGTCTAAAGAGAAGACATAGCCCAGGCTTGGGGGAAGCTTCAAAAAGCCTTGCAAGATTATGAATAAAGGGCGATAGAGGCAATGCGGATTTTTCCCACTGTGTTTCCAAAGAAGGCACGTTCAAGGAAAGGGAGGAAATATAATCCTTGACGCTGAGGCGGGATGACCAAAACTTGTGTGTTTTGAAAGGTTTTTTGAAACTAAGGAATACTTTTTTTGGTTGTGGATGAATGATGAATATGCATTCAACACTTAAGTTTTTTGGATAGTTACAAGGCTATGATGGGCGCACTCCTCTTTTTTGCCTAAACAGAGCTGCAACGCCAAGAGTGCCATCGATTTCAAATGAAGATGATAATCTTGAAGCCCAGCACCAAAGGGTGGAAACATGTGAAGTGCAGTAAGGCACAATGTTCAAGGGTACAATTACGGACTGGTTTCAAATTTTATGTATATTTTAAGCTTAGTTTTTCAGACTGTTAATGTTAAGGTTTATGAACTACTGCCCTTTTTAAATGGGCTCACTAAAGCTTAAAGGCTTGGCTGGTTTATATTAATGGGCAAGTTTAAGCCCTTTGTAACCCTTATGTATTTCTTTTTATATCAATAAAAATATCCTATTACCGATCAAAAAAATACATATATAAACTAAATTTTGAAAAAATAATTAAACAAAGTATGGGGTTACCCCTGCGGGGTCCCTTCCCTGTGGGCTTTCCCCGCGAGACCACTCTGTGGTCTCCGCAGGTTCGCGGGCCTATAGTGGCACCGCGGTCCACGTGAACCTTGTGATGCCCACATGGGTATCGCGGGTGTGGTGGGGGAGATGGTAGCCTCCACCCCACCAATTTATTTTTAAAAATGTTTTTTAAAAAATATATATTATTATTATTTTTCCTCTTTTATTATAAATTTATTTTCTTTTAAAAATATAGTTTCTCTAATACACACACACACACACACACACACACACAACTTTATATGTGTGTGTGTTATGTTAAAAAAACAAAGACATGCATTTATCCCTCTTTTCTTTTTGCAATAATTATAATTAAACAGATAATTTAAGTTACATGCAATGATTATGACTATACCATTTGAATACATGCAATTTTTTCCATTTTCATAATTTACCAGGCAGATCTAGATCTAAAGGCCAAAATTTTCAACTTTAGAAAAGAAGATATGAAATTTGATTTTTGATAAAATTATATAACCCAAAATCCTAATTGAGCAATAAATTATAATCGTCTTGAAAATTGGTATTTTCTAACGAAACCCTAATGCCCAAAATACAGATCTGGAACAAACAAGAAGGAAAACCCTACATTCAATTTTAATTTCCTTTTTCCTCATATTTACTTAAACAAATAGACACAATATCAAGCAAGGAATTTTCACACAAAGGATTCTTGCATATCAGATACATAGAAGACGAGGATCAGAATACTGGAATTTTCAAAGGTGTTTAAACCCTACCTTAAATCAATGAGTGGATTCGAAAATTGAAGAAAATCAAGCTCCAAAACACTCCAAGCTTTAAAACAATTATTTAATCTTCAAAAACTCTATAGAGAAATCCTTCCAAAACTTGATTGAATGCCTAAAATGGCCTTCAAGATCAGATATACAGAAAACCTAGGAAACTATGGTTGAAAAAGTGCAACCGTAATTAGGAATTAAATTTTGATTTAATAATTAAAATAAATCACTTTAATTTCAATTTTAACTTAAATTAAGTTTGCACAACTGAACTTTATGAAATAAAGTCAAGGTCATAATTTGTTTAATAAAGTGCAGTTGAAATGCATGATATTATTTTAATTAATTAAACAAATTATGCAACTTAAAGTATTATTATTACTTCAATTATGCAATAATTTCAATATTTAGATTTAATATTAATTATTATTTTAGAACTTAATAATTAAATCACGTAATCATATATAGGCATTTAATTAACACTTAATAATTAAATGACTGGATATATAAATATTTTAACATTAACAAAGGTGTAATTATTATTATTTTTTGATCGGTAACATTAGTATTTTTATTGATAAAGATAAGGAAATACATCAAAAGGCCAGTCTTCCGGATGGCTGCCGTATTACAAACCCACACACTTTCCTACCCTACATCTAGACTTTCACCATAGTGCTAAGAGGCTAAGGGATATAAACATCCCCAGGAAGAGAACAAACAAAATTGGGGGAGTATTAATATACTCAAAAGGATGCATTAAAACATTAGCCCCCTGTGCCAGCAAAACATCGAGTCACAAAAAAAAACCATTGAGAAACTCTCGCCACGTGACCGCCGCACCATCTTACTTTTTGAAGCAGGCGTCGGATTCTTCCTTGGTGAAATTTGGGATGGATCTTTCGCCTGCAACTAAGGCCCGGGAATGACCAGCAACCCGTTTTTTCTTCTCCCCAATGAGTGATGAGTCCACCCATGTGTCTGCACTTGCACTGGCCCCTGTCGCCCCGCCTCCACCCCTGCCCAGTTGATGTCTCAGCGGCTCACCAGGTGGTCTCACGCTTTTGATGGGAGTCATCTTTGTGCGCACCTTCTGTGCATCCTCCTGCTCCTCCAAATGCTCATACAACATTTTGACTATGTCCTACCATGCCTTCGTGGCCTTCATAATGTGAACTTCCCTTGGGGTCGCAGATGACCGCACGAGTAAAGGTTGCAGCGACGTCGCTCCTCCTCCACTTTGCCTCCATGGGTCTGTTCCCATGTGCATCCCAACACCCAGCTCAGCCCTGTTTAAAATTTCTTCGAAACCCTCCAGCCACTGCAGATTAATGCAGGCTTCCACGACTGTTCGGACCTCTTCCTTCGAGTCCCCCACCGAAAGGGCCAGAGCAACAAAAAGTGAGGCGATTTCCAGATTCGACCGCCTTCTCCAGTAGTCATCTAGGTATTCTGAGCCAAAGAAATCCATGACTGAGCTCATGAAGGCCTGGCCATCAAACAGGAAGATGTTTCTCAGTCGCCGCACCGTGACGTTCCTTGTGTAAGCCTACGTCTGGTTGCTTGATTCCAACGCAAAGTTAGCCTCCATGATCTTCGCTCTGTTAAAAACCTTGCACTATGTGATTTGTGCCGAGACCTTTCCAAGTTTAAATCTTTCCCAGGAAAGTTCTGGATACACGCCACGAAATAATTTTCTTCGTGCGGTCTTAATGAATGTTGTGAATTGCACTCTCATAATTATAAAAATTGATTCAAGTGTGCATCTTTCGGTGTGTGAGAGAAGATCGGTATCAAGTTAATCCAACTTGAGAAGACCGAAATCTTCAAAAATTTCATCCTCTTTCCCATTGGGGCGATTTGCACCCAAGTTGGCCAAATAATCGGCCACCACATTTGCCTCCCAATATACATGGGAAATCTGAAAATCTTCAAATTTCCACATAAAACACCGTATCTATTGAATATGTTTGTCCAGATGCCATGACTCCATGCTTCCTTTCTTAATCCCATTAATGATGATTTCAGAATCGCCTTCCAAGTGCACCTTCTGGAAACCCATCTTCACTCCCATTAAGGTAGCTTCTTTCGCAGCTTCACATTCTGTCTCGTTGTTAGTCCCGTCACGAAGCCTCCTTGCTGCGATAGCCACTGTGTTGCCCTCATAATCCCATGCTATACATCTGCACCCAAAGGTGCCTGGATTGCCTCTGGCTGCTCCGTCAAAATTAATTTTTATCCATCCTTCGTCTGGAGGTTGCCACCCACATTTCACCTTACGTAGAGAAGGATCAACCCTTTGAAACCCATGAACAGGCCGACAAAGGTGTAATTATTAACATTAATAAAAAAATTATTATTGAATTTTTTAAGAAAGAGTACATAAATGCTCCATTCACTACGGGCACTAGTAGGAAAGAATGGAGCGAATAAAACCTTTGGTCCTGCCCAGGACTTTTCAGTCCAGATCATATCATTCAAATAGTTTCATAACAACCTATGATAGGTCGCAGGTACATATATACAATTCCTTTCTTTGCTTCCATTGGAAGCATTGAATTACATCAAGGAGATCTCATACATCAAGGTGATCCCTTATATCCAGAGATTTAATTACATTTGAGTCTAAGAAATAAATCCATCCTTCCGGCTTGAGAAAATATTTCAACTATGTCTGAAGACTTAACCCATCGTTCCTTTATCCTTGAGTACAGAGCGTCTTTTTGCATGTCCCTGAAAATTCAACCACACACAACCCACTTCCATCCTCCTCTAATCATATTGTTAGACCTTAAGGAAACATCTAATATATCTAGAAAACATGGTTAATCGTCAAGCATTTAGTAGTAGAATAACCACATGAAATCATTCTGCTTCTTATACCTAACTATTTTGTTACCCATAGAAAACAAGAAGATTTATTTTACAGCACTGCAGGTGCTCCATAAATGATTAGTGTATTAAACAATATTCTCGCTATTATTCTCTTACCTATCCCCTTTAGGTGATAACCAAATTACTGCATTATTTTTAATTTCCTTTAATGTTTCTTAATCTGTGACTCTAAACTATATTTATCAAACCCTTTGCCTTAATCTTGATTACAAACCAAACACGTTTTGCCCCTGATTGTCCCTGATGACTGGAACATTTTACTATCTTGTATACTTATTAGATCTATTAAATTCCTAAACTTTCCCAAAAATGCCCCTTGATTAAAGCTCATAAAACTACAAAATTATCAAAACCTATTTTCCAAAAAGGTAACTCATTCATACATTTCTAGGGTCATTAGATCTTTTAATCATCCATGTTATTGTCTTCTTAAGATGAAATATTGCATTCCTCAGAGATCTTGAAAAATAAGATATGCATTCGGATATGATCCTTACCTTCAAGTTTCCAAATCACTAATAGTCTGAGCTTTTAATTCCATATTCATGTTCCAAATTATTCATGATTAAATTTATTCTATATTTCGAGATTGTTAGATTGGATCGTAAATAATGGTAAATTATTATTGTCTATACTAAGATAGAAATCAACATAACAATGATATAAATCTTTTCTTAGTTTGGTTTACCTATTTTATAGAAGCATGAATATCCCCTCATCATCTATTATCTTTTCCGAACTTATAATAGCTCTAGTTGCCAAATTGAGATAAAACTTTAACTACAAATGCCTAATGAAATTTAAATGTGAAGACAATAGAATAGTTATTTTTCTAATTTTGAGAGTTACCATATAATCTGTATTATAAAAGTATTAATTCTATTTCTTCAAACAAAGCGTATTTAACCCAGTCTACATATATTATGAAGTGAAAACTGATACTACTCAGCTTATAATGATGATACTATAGATACTTCTTTTATTCCCCTAAAATCCTTTGTCCTCAAACTAGCCTTTCCTTTTTTGTCTTAGTAGCATCTACCTTCTCAAAGTCCTCCTCCTTTTCCTCAAATTATGAATCACGAAAGCCTTCCCTATCTGTGTTACCCACATCATCTTCCCTTAAAAAAATGTGAAACCAGTGTTCCTCCTAGGGTGCTCTTACATGTAGAAATATAAAGAGGAAGTCTAGGTTTCTTTTGATAGTAGGTGTTTGTGAAATAAAGGAATTCAGATCTTCCGATACGAAGATAGAAAAAGAAGGAATTGGTCTTCCACTTATCATTGGCATATCATAGAATTTGGGTTTAGGGGTTGTTAAATCCTCTCTTATGTTTAGAATGACCTTGTTCAGATTGCTCAAATATTGTCGTTTGAAGATATGTCTGCAAAGTTGTCCAATATCCTCCTTACCTGGGTCTACTTGGATGGCAGAGGCAATGAACATAGTCGGTGTATCTGATTTTACCCTATAGTGGTATGTGTTCGTGATGAATTCTCTACCCATAATCCTATACACAGCTCGGAGGACCATATTATGAGTAGTTAGCATGATTGTTTTCAATATCTTGATTGATACTTCTTCATCAAAAGCGACCTGAGTTTTGGATCCTTTGAGTTTAATTGGTGTCGACATTTTTGAAGATTTTAGGAGGATTCAGGGCGTAAGACTTGAGAGGAATAATGTGAAACAGAAGCTCTAAATAACCTAAGATGTCCTTTCGATTCCCTCAAAGGAAGGGCAACCATTTTTTTATTTCGCTAACTGTCCAGCGGAAGCCTCGGGTTAATTTGGATACGAATCGAGTGATATACTATAAAAGGGCTCATTTTAGAACATCCCAAATGTTTGAATCTCTACAACTACCTAATTACTCTTTAAATCTCGTTAGGAAATTGCCTAGGTGATAGTTATCTAAAACTATCCTAACTTGAACATTTCAACTAATATTATAGTAAATGTCTTGTGAAATAAGCTTATCTGCATATATATATATATCTGTGTGTGTGTGTGTGTTCAAAATTTAATATGTATACCCCGACCTGTGTCTACATATACATGCATATTTAACTCATATATGCATATATACAAAAACACCTATGTCAGCAATATAGATATAACTTCGTGTGTGTGTGTGTGTGCGCGTGCGTGCATACCAATGCTTGACTATATCTATCTATTAAGGAATTGTTAGGTTCATCTATTTATCTATGTAACATCTTTGTTGATGTTGGATAATCTTATTGTTATTATCTTAAGAAACCAAGACCAAGTAGATTATAAATTAAAACCATCGCCTAAGATTGTACCTTAATTGTTAAACCCAATGCTTAATTTTCTACTATTGTGAGTCTTACTCATAAATCCCTAATCTATTTAAATAAGTGCTTTTGAGGAAAAAAATATATTCTAACTATAATAATAGAGTAAAAACTACCTCAAATCATACATATAATATCAACCTTATTTAATTATAAATATGAAATTTTGTATGAAATCCTTGATATAATATAAGTAGATAAGTTGTCTATTATCCTCATACTATACAAAAAAAAGGGGGACTCTATTAAACTACTGCTAAAAATATATCTACTGAAGACTAGTATAGTTACCAACCAGTATAGTTACCCTACTCTGTAACTTACGCTTAATGATGATTAGTTCATCTGATTCATCAATTTCCTCCGCTCCTTCACCTTTGGTTTTAGCTTCTTTGCCCTTGAAATCCTTCTTAAGACCCTTCTGCCAACTATACTTTTCTATAACTGGGGCTATAACTTGAATACAATCGAGGTCCACATTTTCCATTGACATCGAGACTTCATATCCTTCCTCCTAAAGCTATTTGCAGAACGATACTATGTCGTTAGTTGGAATAACACACACCCATTTCAGTATGAAGTGTATATTTCGTTCCACCACACCCCATTTGGAATCAAAGGCTTATCTCAGAAAGCCATAATCGGTTGTCGCATAATGTCATCCCTTTCCTCCAGACTACCTACCTAAGCATGCATGTAAACCTCTGGATACGGGATTTCTGGGTTATGATTCACACTATATACTGCATTCTCCAAACCAAACAGGATTTTGTTGGCAAAGATTCATTACTAACCCGAAACGGTACCAAATTGGCCGACATTGATTTCTATCGAAAGTAATTTGCTAAATGGCTTAATCCACGTTAAACCAATCAAGTAATTTCAATAGAAAGTACTTTCGATTGAAACTAGTTACTTTTGATCGAAATTACTTTCTATCAAAAGTCCCTGAGTAAGGGCAATTTGTAGGGTTTTACAAAATTTTGAAGATTTCATGGCTTCGAGGCTCAATTGCGGGGCTAAAATGGAACAATAAGGAGACGTCCTTTTGCATAGAACAAGTACTCTGAACGAACTTCTAACGATTATAGATTTGACAATTTTTTAGTTTATTATGTATATTTTTTTTGACGTTAATTGAATGTAGGTTTTTTATCAAATATAAACCTCTGAGTTTGACGTTTAAATAAAAATAGTAGAAAAGAGAAAAAAATTTAAAAAATAATAGTGCCCTCTATCTTCGAGTCTAATTTCTATCAAATAAAAATTTAATTCGATAAATACACGACAAGTTATAAGCTATGTAGTCAAGGTATGTCAAAATTACGGTTTAGTCAACTTCAAACGTTAATACAATATACAATAAGCGTGATAATGTCGTCAAACCAATTGCATGCCCTTTGTATGGATGTTACAAAACTCAATTCGAAAGAAGCACATTGATATGCATTTTAGAAAAAAAGTTACGCTCTATGAAAACAATGTAACTCTTTGAAAATGATGTTTTCAACAACATACAAGTTTTCATGGGAGAAAGAAAAAACAATTCAAATCAATTAAAAAAAAATAAAAAAATACATTTAGAATCTAGACAGAAAATCCTAAAAGACTCTATTTTACTTTATCTTCCGATTTCAAACGGTTTAACGACAATATGCATCTGAATCTAGAAGTTTTTTTCAAATGAAGAGTTCAGTGTCTGTTCAGGCAAAAAAGTGTAACCCACTATTGTGGGTTCACCCAGATTTTATTACATACAGATACAATTTGTAATTTGGGAACCGTAGCTAGGAAAAGGCATGAAATGAAAGTCCCTACAATTTCCGCATTCGTCCTTAGGGTAATTTCAAAATCATATAACTCTTCGCTAAAAATCAGCTCAAATGCCCTCCTGGCCACATCGTTAGAAGGGTTGAGAATGTGATTTCATCGCTCAGGTTGAATACTACCCCTAAACGTCATTTGCCTATTCCCTACAACATGTAAAACCACAATATGTGTATCCATAATCTCTCAGTCTAAAAGGTATTAATAGTCTTAGATGAAAATAATAAGCCCTTATGAGATTAAGATGAATCATCAATCTATTTAAGGACACTGAAGCCTCTAGAAAGTATTCATCATGATTAATCAGTCATAGTGTGAGATGAAGAGGGCAATGATTACACTGAGTTTTATAAAAGTCAAGACATGAGTGAGGAGATTGTCATACGTAAAGAATAATAAATACAGTAATTAAAGGTAACTTTGCCTTGGAAAGCTAAAATGAAGGTGATCTTTCACAAGTAGCTAATGAAGTGGCTACTATACAGGCTTTATGACAAGTGTTACTGCTTATAATAGGCTTAAACTATCTAAGTTTAAGTCTATAGTTATGGATAGGGAAGGAGAACACAACAAGTTTAGATATCTAAAAAACTCCTTCTTACTAAGCACATTCCATCTAATATATTTTAAAAGGTTTTTTCTTTTCTCCCAATTATTGTTCTCATCGTAGCTCTAATTTTAATGTTTTTTGGTTATTCATTTTAGATTTGGTGATTAATTGTTATCTTAACTACAATATATGTTGTTATATCTATATAGATGATAAGATTTTAATATACTTTTCTTATGATCTCATCCTTCCTTTCATACCTTACTATATTATAATTAATTTTATCTGATTTACTTATCCTTCAAGGTTTATCTCATAATACTTGGTATAATAGTGATTTTGAAACTAGCATTGTTAATCTCATTTGTTCCTTTTATCTCAAGTTTTTTCATCTATGTATAGTAAATATTTGTTACTATTATCCTATTCTACCAAATTATAATTGTTATTTCCATTATCATGCTTCTCAAACCAAAGACCATTTGCACCTTGGTTGGCCAGATTATCTGCTACTTTGTTACCTTCTCTATTAATATGGTTTATAGTATGATTACTAGATTCTCTTAAGATTTCCATAATTCTACCTACCATACCATTCAAGAGCCAGTGCGAGGTTTCTCCTTTCCTAATTGCATTGATTACTATAGCAGAATCTCCTTCAATTTCTATATTGTCAAGCTTAGCTTTTTTGCATAAAAGTAGGCCTTCTATTAATGCAATCAATTCTACATAGTTATTGGTTTCTACTCCTAAGGGTTTTTCTAAGAAAGAAATATTAGTACCTTCCAACTCATGGATACAACATCTAATACCTGCTATTCTTAGGTTTCCTCTCGATGCTCCGTCGAAATTAAGTTTGTACCACCCAACTTGTGGTTTATTCCACACACAATCCTTTTGATTGTCTTTGTTCTTTACACACTTTTCCCCACAAAAAGGTGGAATTTTAAGTCCATACTAGTTCTTTCTGATATAATTATCCTCTGTTGTAAAATGCATCCTTGTTCCCCATTCATATTTCTACTGTTCACTACTTCCACAATACACGCTTCAATTTTATTAAGAAATTGTTCTATGTCCATTTTGGATTCTTTAAAAATTCTTCTATTTCTTTCCTTCCATACTTCCCATATTAGGATTGATGGTGTAGCCTGCCAGAGTTTACCATATAAGTTCTCTCCATCATTTCTTGGCCAATTGAGGAATAGATCTTTTAAATTATTAGGTAATGTTGTGCTCCAGTTTAGTTTGTCAATGAGTCAATACCAACATCTATTGGTGAATTCATAGTTTAACAATATATGATCACTAGATTCACTATCCTTATTAAATGGGGGACATCTAGATGGACCTTGGTATCCTAATTTAAGGAACCAATCTGTTGTTAGTATTCTCTTTTGCAATGTCGCCCAAGCGAACATTCTCGCCTTTGGGAGACATTTTTTATCCCAGCATAAATCTATGGGTAAATTCATTTTCTCATGGTTGTGGTTACTAATCGCTTTGTATCCATATTTTATTTTGTATTCCCCATTACTTGCTTTGGCCCATATGACATTACCATCTCCCTTTCTCGGTGTAATCTTTCTACGTTTTAGTTCTATTTCCAGTTTGTTACAGAAATCATTAGGTAAATTTAAGTTATCAAAGGATTTCCATCCCAGCCCAAATTTGGGTTACCCTGTGTATATTCTATGTAATATTTAACGTAAATACCTCGATGACTTTTAAGGTATTCAATAGTTTGAGCCTCCAAAATTTCTGTATTCAGAGGTGGACGAGCTCCCCATGAATCATCCCAAAAAAGTGCTTTGTTTCCTTCTCGAATATCCAATGTTATCCCATCTGTAATAACCCCTCTGCATTCTTTAATAAAGTTCTAAATTCTCGACCCATTTGGTAGTAAATTATGTCTGAAGATACTCATTTTATCCTGTCCATCCAGATATTTATTTCTTAAAATTTTGACCCATTTAGCATCTAGATACTTGTACATTTTCCATACTAATTTTGCTCCTAGAGCACGATTTTTCTTCTTAATGTCTTTTATGCTTGTGCCACCTTCTTCCTTAGAGTTGCAAATTTGGGACCACGCTATAAGTGTCATTCTAGATTTTTCACTCAAATCCTGCCAGAAGAAGGCTCTCAATTTCTTTGTAATCTTATCTTTGATTCCTTCCAACAGACTAAAACACATCATCTAGTAAATTGGTATAACATATAGAACTGATTTTATCATTGTAGTTTTACCTGCATTAGATAACCATTTGCATTTCCATGAATCTATCATGTTGTCAATATTCTTTAACACATTGTCCCAAAGGTTAGTTGATATGTTCCCTTTGTTTAGTTTGACTCCAAATATTTACATGGTAGTTCCCCTTTCCTAAAGTCAAAGATGTGACATATCTTTCTCTTTGTCCTAATGTTTGTGTTCAAGAAGAAGATTTCTGATTTATCTTTATTTATCTGTTGACTTATCTGTTGACCAGAGGCTTCAGAATATTTACCTAAAATCTTCTTTAATGTTCTAGCTTCTTCCATATTTGCCTCCCCAAAAAGAAAATTATCATCCACAAACTGTTGATGCATTGTGGGATCAACATTCTAATTAATGCTGGTACCTCTTAATTCTTTATTTCTTATGGCCTGTGATAATGTTTTGCCTAAAGTTTCAGCCATTATAATAAAAAGAAAAGGCGAAATTGGGTCTCCTTTCCGAATACCTTGAGAAATACTAAAGAAACCTTCAGGTGAACCATTAACTAGAATGGAGATATTTAAACTAAATATGCATTCAAAGATTAAGTTAATCCATTGTTTCCAGAAACCAAATGCTTCCAAGCATTTACATAAGATTCTCCAGTCTACCTTTTCGTAGGCCTTCCTAATGTATGTGATTATGTTGGATAGAATGTATGGCCTTCTGAGCTATAATTATACCATCCAGTATTGATCTTCAGAGATGAGCTTGGGAAGTAAAATCTTAATTTTATTAGCTAAAGTTTTTGTTTATAGTTTATAAATGTGTTACACAGAGATATGGGTCTATAGTCATCAAAAATTTTTGTGTTTGCTTTCTTAGGGATTAGTGCAATAAACGTATTATTGATTTCTTTTAATAACCTACCTTATTTTCTCATGCATTCCAATACTTCCACTGTCTCTTTTCCTATGAAGGCCCAACATTGTTGATAGAAAAGGGCTGGGAAGCCATCAGGTCCTAGGGCCTTATCTGGGTGAAGATTTTTGAGTGTATATTCTACTTCATCCATCGTTATTTTCTCGTTTAGTTTTTCGTTTTGTTCCTCCATTATGATTTTTGGAATGTTAGTTAAGATGTCCTCTTAGGCTAGTCTATTTGAGCCCTCCAAGTTGTTTAATATACCTTCAGAATGTTGGATGGCTTCTCTAGCTATGTCTTCAGGGTTTTCCAACTTTACCCCATTAGAGTCTGAAATTGTGGAAATCTTGTTCCAAATTCTTCTCGTCTTTATGTTATTGTGAAAAAAAATTGTATTCGTGTCCCCTTCCACCAACCATAATTCTCTTGATCTTTGTTTCCAGAACATCTCCTCTTTTGCCAGTACTTCCTCATATTGTTTCATAAGTTCCTTCTCCTTCTCATATGCTTCCTGGTTCATTCCCTCTATAATTACCTTATCATTGAGTTCACCTATACTGGATTCTAAAGTCTTCTTGGTCTCAAATATGTTACCAAAGTGTTCCTTATTTGACTGGATAAGTTTACATTTAATATGTTTTAGTTTGGATGTGAAGATAAATGCTTTTGATCCTTTGAATTCAGCTTCATTCCACCATACTTCAATGTTTTTTAGACATTCCTAATTTCTTGACCAAACTTGAAGGGATTTCTTTTTGGAGGAACCTCTTTTTAAAAAGTAAGTTGGATTGGGAAATGATCAGACCCAGAGGTTGTCAAAATGCATGCATTCATGTTATGGGTGAAATTAGCCATATTGCCCACAAAGAGGAATCTGTCCAAATTTTATGCAATATGGCATGGCCCTAATTGTCTATTGGTCTATGTGAAGTTCCCAATGGTCATGGGAATTTCTACACTATTTAGTTTCTATAGCTATGTATTGAATTCCCTCGATGTCATTGTATCCCTAGTTGATCCCCCAACTTTCTCATCTGCACCTTTTATCGCATTGAAATTCCCTCCTAAGATAACATTTTCATTTGGGTGTAACATTATTAATTTTTCTTTTCTTCCCATACTACTCGCTTCTCATCTAAGAATTTTGGTCCATACACATTAATTATCAAGAAATTCAGCTTTCTATTTATGCTTTTAACCCTACCACACATCCAATTATTGCTATAAGATATGAAGCTAAAATATATTGTCCTAGGATTCCATATAAATACCAACCCACCTAATGCACCATCTGAGGGAACACCAGTGATTTCCCATAGTCCAAATTTCCTCTTAAGATTGACATACTCCTCAGCTCTCAATTTTGTTTCTTGTATCATTATTATATCTACCTCAAAGGAGGATAAGCTCCTTTTTAAGAGGTGTTGCTTGTTTGGGGCATTTAGACCCCTAACATTCCAGGATATGAGTTTCATGGTTGTTTGGGAAGGAACTCCCCCTTCTTTGCATTCAACAACATTGTACTTTTAGCCTGACCAGAGGCCTTACCAACTTTCTCCCTTAAATCGGTAATGGATTTTCTACCCCGTTTTTTAACCTTATTAGCACAATCCGGAGAGGTCCTACCTGGGTGAGTTTTTCTTAGCCCTAGAAGCTCTAATCTATTATAATTATTGTTAGTGATTTGTTGATCTTCTCCACTCATAGATTCCATTAAATTTAGGATAAGATCACCCTCATGTTCATGCATTATATTTGAATGGTTGAGAATATCCATACCTAAGAAATCATTAATAGCTTCTATATCTCAATGTTCCTCATTGATTTCTATCTTATCTGAAACATCAACCACCCTCTCATTCTCAATATCAACTCTAGTGTTATTCTCCTTCCCTACGCCTTTAATTATCCCTGAATTATTGCCTCCCCTAATCGAGTATTCTATCTTTGCGTCTCTGTTTTCTCTTCTTCCCTCATTTGTTTCTTTGTTAAGTTTATCTTGATTATGTTATATACTTTTTACATGATGGGTTGAATCTCCAGTTTGTATTTGAAGGAAATATTTATCCCATTCAGGAGTAGTATTATTCTGACCAATGTTAACTAGCTATTTTCTAACAACTTCTTTCATTACCTCTGTTTGTTCTAAGATACTATTTAGGGATGTCTTGTACTGAGATAGACAAATGTCATTCGAACAATCCTTCTTTCCCTTAGTTTTTCCAAAAATCCTCCTTTCCTCTGATTTATGACTTAAGATGTCCATCATTGCATTCTCATCCTCTTCCACAATTTCGTCTTCCTCTATCCTTAAAGTCCCATCCTCCCAAATTTTATCAACTATTACAAAACCCCCATCGTTCTAATCATTGAATTTAACCTCAACTTCCAAATTGAAAGAGGGAAGATGAGAGGAAACTATGCCATCTTTTGTATTTTCCAAATTAATCTTTCCTCTAAAGAATTCAGGATGAATTTCAAAGATATCACTCTTGGATTTAATTATAACTGGTTTTAACAATATGATATTAATGTCCAATTTGACTAAGATAACACAGTTAGCATAATTAAAAACTTATTCCTCCATACCAATAAATGTCCCTATGTTATTACTTATTTTCCTTATAATATATCTATTAATCAACTCAACTGGTAGATTCAATAGAAGAATAGTTTGTTCTACTTTAAAATTTTTGAAGTTCGAAGGATTGAAATTAGGTTGCCAATCTAAAAAGGTAAAACATATACCTCTAAAGCGCGGGGATTCACCAGTTAAGAATCGATTTTTTAAATTATTATTACAACCTAAATATAAAAACTCTTCAGGGAGGATCGCCACACTTACCTGACCCTTGAAGTTATTTAGAAACCACCTTGCTACTTGTTCCATCGAGGAACCAACTCCATCCCATCTCACGAAAACTCCATATTCTATTATGCCATATTTGATTTAGATAATAGTGTCGTCTTCTTTATTCCTATCTATGGTGGTCAGCCTAGGCTTGATCCTGAAACCAAGAGACCCTAAAAGCCCATCAACTGAATTATCCATCTCAGAAGAGTACATAGGAGCACTAGAGTTTCTCCGTGAGAAATCTAAACTAGGGCAGCGAATGTGCCTATTTGTTCAGAGTATGAAGGCATTTTATTAACCTTGTTGATGCACTGAATAAAATCTATATTAGGAGTTGGTTTTAGAGAACCCTCCTACACATTATGTAGAATATGAAACTTGCTCCTACTCAAGGGGAAAAAAGTGGGGCAAGAGGGGAGAGATTGAAGTTGACGACCTCACGAAACCCTAGCTTTCAAATGCTTGTGCTTCCGTGATTGCACCAGTTTCCAATCATCTTGAGCTGGAGGAGAAGGGCGAGCTCGACTCCTATCATTTAAAGCAGAAAAACCGTCATCTATTTTCATTTTAGGTAGCACATAAATAGTTCTATTGAAGACATATTGTTGCGACCAAAGCCTAGAATTCCATTTTGAAGTCCCCCAGAGGCCACAAGAACTAGACGAATTCCATGGCATATAAAACTCAGGAGCCCTAGCCATAAT
The DNA here is from genome assembly GCA_018584345.1 of Thuja plicata. Taxonomy (NCBI): domain Eukaryota; kingdom Viridiplantae; phylum Streptophyta; class Pinopsida; order Cupressales; family Cupressaceae; genus Thuja; species Thuja plicata. The sequence goes on from MU225768.1 coordinate 1,790,062, forward strand.
ATAGATGGTTGAAGCCTTGGAAGAACCAGCAGAAACTCTAAAATTTGATGAGAAGGCGTGGATATTAGCTACAAAGGGCGAGAGATTAACAGTCGCAAAGCCTTGATTAGCTGAAACCCCCAAACCCTTATTCCAGTCGTCGAAATCTGAAAAAGGCAAAGCATAGCGAGAATTACAACCCATTTTTGACAAAAACAAAAAAATAAATAAATTATATTAATTATTAACATTAATAATTACCTTAATTAATCATTTACCAAAACGAGACAAAATACAACATTAATCTAACTGAAACCAACCAGACAGAAAAATAATTGAACAAATGCAACACACATACACAATAGGGCTCTTGAATCCACGTCACCTTGACGGATTAAGATATGATAGTCAATCAGATGTTTGTCCACTCTGAGGACAAAATATAGGTTTAGGATAAAGTTTTTGGCCTGAATGTTATCTCCCCTTTGTTATCATTGAGACATGTGTAAGCTCGCTCGCTCCTGCCAATTTAGGGAAGACGATGCCTAATACCTGCAAACATGTCATCACAAAGCCGAACATGTGTGTGTGTGTGTAAAACAAGTAATGGCAGGGATCGGTACATCATGTGGATCTCGCAAGCAACTACGACTTTGTTCTCTGCCATATCGGGCACGTCAAACAAAAATGTAAAACATACACAATATCCATGTAAATGCATATATGGGGTCAGTGTTAGTAAATCCATAAATATAAATAACATCATCATATGCAGATAATCAACATGAAAATAACCATGATCATCTATCAACATATGATATCACACAACTATCCAATGGATCATAATAAATCAAATCATAATGTAATGTCATACATCAATATCCTCAAATATCACTGAAATAACCAACACACATAAAAAAGTGCCTAAAATAGTTTTGCACCAAAAACTGAAAAACAAACTATGGGTGGGTATTACACCATGACCACTTGCCACTAGCTACCTCAAACAATGTTGATAGAAAAGCCTTGACCATAGTCAAAGATTTGATATTCTGCTATATGCAGTAAACCTTGGTGTGATGCAATTGAAAGGGAGAAATTAGATAGGCATGAAGCACAAATCAAATTATAATAAATGGTACACTTATAAAATCATATATTAGTATTCTTTAAAGGCTTATGCATGTCTCATAATTAATTCCTTGTGTTACTCCACTCAATATCTTCCTTATTTTCACATATATTAAATTCATATAATTCCACTCTCATCTCCCATTGTTCCTTTCCTTGTATAGTTTCATTATGCCTTTACATTATAACCTTTCATAATAACACTTAATTATTTTATTCTCATAAATTTGCCTTTTCTCTTAAGATATTGTATGCATGATAGATTATGTAGACATATAAGAGAAGTTTTAAGGCTATTTAAATGGTATATAATAGATATATGGATCTAGAAATGACCCAAATTACATCTATGGTGCCTCAGAGCCATTGTATCTTGCCAACATTCTCTCCAATTCTTAAACACTGTCTATTCCTTAAGACAAACTAGTGAAACCACTTGTGTCCTTAAAGAGTTAATAATGATTGACTTTCCTGCCGTGGTTTCTCATTTGTGAGTGGAAATTCATACTATGCCTTTTTTATTTACACTGAATCTCTTTATTTTCTTTTATCTTCTTGTTGTGAAATCCAAGAACAAGGAATATACCATTTCTCATGATGAACGTTAATAGCTTCCCTAATTAAGAGTGGGTTCTCACAAAGTTTGAATGTCGTGAGAGATTATTCTATTAACTTCTCTAAAATGTCTTTTTCTAGATTTATAAAGGAAACAACAGTTTTACAAGAAACAAACAATATCTAAACAACAAAAATTTAGTTATACTCAATAACATGAATAAAAATTGCTAGTCAATATATGAATTTGCACAAAATTACACAAACTATTACGACAATTGAGACAATAGAAAGAAGAAGAACTACACGTGAAACTAAAATGCTCATAATAGACTCCCCTACAAATTATTACGCTCCAATACACTCCTTGATTGACAATGCTTCCAAAAAACAAAAAGAGTTTTTGTCCTTTGATTTTAGCAATCAATAGGTTTTCATCCACAAAAGATTACTTAACATAAAACGCCTAAAAGATACATAATATCTCCTAATGATTACAATTCAAATGCTTCCTAGTTTTATATGCAACCCAACCATGGATTAAACCAGTTGACCAAGCCCCAAAATGACACCAAGGATCGAATTTGAATCCACATGCGAGATCATAGGTTAGCCTTATAGGCCTTAAAAAATTCTTGAATGTCGCTAATTCTTGGGCACACATCAAATTGTAACCTTGATCCTTGATCTTCGTGGGACACACTCCCGATCCTTGAACACCACTAGCTCTTGGCCCATGTGTCGGGTCACACGCTTGATCTATAACCTTTGATGGTTCTGTTAGCACTGTCAAAAGATTTCCCATGGCTCTAAGTCTTGCTTCATTTTTGTGCAATGTCTTAAGCACTGGTTCTTAAGCCCTAATGGATTTATTCTTAAAACTTGGTTCATTTCATGCAAGAAACCCTAAGTCCTTAAAGCCTGTTATAATTTTAAGTTACTTTTCGATCACTTAAGTCTCATGTGTTTAAGTCATCGTTGGCGGGGCCATCTCATCACTTTAAGTCATGTATCCTAGCAGGGTGGTGTAATAAATTTTTCCTAAGTCCTAAGTTCCCCGCGATACTTATTTCCCCCAAGCATCATGCAGGTTCCTTTTGATCTGATGGTTGTCACTATCCCTCAAACACAAGATGTGCTTAGTTTACTCTTCAAGGCATCGCGTCGTGGCGCCATGTGTCCTTCCCCAGATTATGAGGTCAGCACTCTTCAAAGTTAGCAGCTATCTTCCAGCACCATCAGATAAGTTGTCATTGACGGTTGGCACGATTCCTTAATCACGAGATGCACGATGTTTATCCTTCGCGGAAACACGACCGAGCGCCACGTGGAAAGTGGTCAGGCTTATAGAAGGGTTAAAGACATGTCACATTAAAGTTGATCCAATGGTGGGCCTTTTGCCTTGATCTCAAGATGCACGCGGGTTAGTCTTCAAGGCATTACGACGGGATGACACGTGGAGATGGCGGGTCAAAGAGGGACTTAAATGAAAATAACACAACCGTCAGATCAGATTTCAATCAACGGCGAGTGTAATGCCTAGATGCAAAGTTACCCAGAGTTTATCCTTCGCAGAAACGTGATTGAGCGCCATGTGGAGGTAAGTGGGACCAAAGATGTCGGGTTACCAAGGTAGTTTCTGGACGGTTAGATCTATTCAGATCTAACGGGTGGCACTTTACCGCTGAGAAAAGTTGCAAGGTAGATATTGTCCGCGACTTCACGCCTAGATGCCACGTGGAAAGTGCTCAGGGTTAACGAAAGGTTCACGCGTGGTCAGATCAATTCCCATCTGACAGTCGTCACATTGCTTGGAATGGAAAGTGCGCGGTGGTTACTGATCGAGGCATCGCGACCGATCGACACGTGTCTAATTTGATGGACAGGCTAAGTGGGGCCGAAAGGATAAAGGTGGAGTAGATCTCTTTTGATCTAACAGTAGACATCATGCCTTAAAGCGGAGATGCAAGGATGATAGTCACGAAGGCATTGAGACAAAGTGATACGTAGCAGATTTGATCGTTAGCTTGCGGATGATTTTAAAGAAGATCAATGGTGATGTTTTAAAGTAGATTAAATTTTTAATCTCGACTGCCGATGATGTTTTTTGCGCTAGGTGTAGCCGTTGCAACTGATTTTCAAATATTTAAATTGTTTTCATCAAGTTTTCAAAGCGGTGGATTGTGTCTTATGCGACAGAGCAATAAATTGATGAATTTGATCTTATGGGTCGTGTCTGCACAGTTGTTGGATATTGTGTGAGGGAAAGTTGGGCGGTTTTGAATGCATTTATGCGGAGAATGTTTCCTTAGGGGTTTTGAACAATTTATTAATCAGTTTTCAACCCTATCTCTCTTCTTTTGTCATTAATGAAGGGTCCTTTCCAAAATTGTATAAACAAAGATCAGATTATGTTCTTTAGGTGCTAGGTTTTTCAAGAAGGGTTAGTTGGTATTTGCGGTTCTGAAAGGCCAAGTATTCCTACGAGTAATTAATGCAAACAAGACATTCCATTCATTGTTCCTTCTGTAGGGCTTTGTTCTTCAGCTTCCCAAGATGGATAGCGGCCAGATCAGATTCTTCAAACAGGATGAATTAAAGGAAGGTTTCAACTTGTTGATGACAGGGCTACTTGGTTGTTGAAATGAGTTAGTTTCCTGTCATGTAATAATCTAAATTGTTTATCCCTAACCCTAAATGATCTGAAGCTTGTTGCAGTCCTTGATCTATAAAAGGATTTTCGAGATCATTTAGAGGGGCTGGAAGCTTGGGGGAAGTAAAAAGAGCACTAAATTGCATACTTATTCCAGTGAGAGTATAGCATATTGTTTAGATTGTATCTAGATAGAATAGAAGTGTCTTGTCTTTCGCATTTATTGAACAGGTGTATGTTTTAAACAGATTGAAACATGAACATGATTCCTTATACTTAATACAGTATTCCATATTCAAGTCTCTCCTTGGTGCTTATCTCTTCAATTGTGAATTTTCTGATTCATTGCATGGATTTTGTTTGTGTATATGTCATTAGTCCTTAGCTTTGATCTAAGATCAAATCAAATAATACTTTGGATATGACATAGGTTCATTTGGTTTGTCTACATAAGGATCCTATAAGAAGTGTTTGGTCTAGGTTATCTGTATTTATGGCTTTGAATCTTTGACAGTAGTTAGTTCCTTATGTTCTGCATCTGTAGTAAACTTTGTTGCCCAATGGATAAAGGACTGATCAGGAACTAGTATATTGTACACCAATATATGTCTAGTTGGATTTGGCTACATTCTATCCCTTTTTAAACATCAAAACCATCTCAGTTCCTTTTGAGTTTTGTGGTTGTTGATTGTTGTCTTGCATGGTAGTGGAGATTCAATGAATGAGTGGTTACCATTTAATACTTTCTTACCATTATATGTTGTTAAAATCCAGAGTTGTAAAGAGTTGTGAAGAGTTGAAAATCTATATGGATTAGGTGTACCCACCTTGATTTTGCAAACCCAGAAGTGTAGAGGGCAATCTTGTTCCTATAGTTGGTCCAGTTACCTTGAAGATCTTCCCATACTAGGAGTTAGCCACTCTTAAAATCAATCTCACGGTATATTGGTAGCTTTCAAAGCATAAACGTTTTTAAACACCAACAGGTTCCTTGGCACACATTTGACAACCACCCCAACCCCCAACCTTTGACAACTCCTTAGGATGGGCCAAGTGACAACTCCATTCCCCAAACTTCAAAAAGGAACATGACACGTCCTCCCTCCCTGAGATTGCTTGTCCTCAAGCAATGCAAATAAGGATTCTCTAGAATCTTAGACCCTTCACATGTTGCATCTTCAACTTGTGTGTTTATCCCCCTAAATAAATGCTCCATAATGTATGTGTTCTTCAAATGTTTGATGTGGGTATTCATCACTTCTTCTAGGATCAAAACAACTGATGCTCATTGTCTAAAGATAACTCTTCTAAGGACATAATGTATTGACCTAGGAATTTTTATCTCTATAGTTTGGATTCATATTTAGCATATTAATTAATTACTTGGACATTCTGACTCTTAGAGAGGTTCCATCTTTTTGGGAAGGCTGCATATGCAGTAATCATCATACCTGGGAGTTTCTATTTGTTGTTGAGGGATTATATCTTTGTAATTTTGGGAAATTCTCATAGTTGATTATGGATTTTTCATTTCATCATTATTTGATCATATTAACTGGGGGAAACTATAAACAATGGAGAGATGACATCATAAAACATGTTTGTTTACTTTATTTGTTGCTACATTTGTATGGTGTTGTTCCTCCTCCAGGTACACCCAATAAGAAAGGATACCATGTGGATATGATACTATTTGGGAGTTTGATTATTTGGAGTACTTTGAATCTTCAGAAGATGAGGACAAGGTTGCTTCATGTGCTCCTTCTCCATCAAAGAAAATTGTTGTTCGTTCACCTTTAATGATTCCTTGTGTAGTCATTGATTGAGACTTCCATCATTCTTGTTCACTAGGACCATCATTATATTTCAAATTTTGAGTAAGCATTTGATGGGTTATCTCTCTTCTTTGCACAATTGTTGTCAAATCATCATTGTCTTTGCATATTGTTACCTTCATCTTTGATTGGACATGTACTTGATTGGATTGTGCCATCATCATGGACAAGGAGGCGCTTGAGCATATTTTAGAGAGTACTCAATCATTTTCATTGTTCTTCATATCAGTTCCTATCTGAAATGGCAAGGAATCCTATATTTAGTTTTGGTTTTGTTTCTTCCAAATGGGAGATAATAATAAAAATTGACATTGGATCATGTTTTGTCTTCAAGCACCTACCACTGTTGTGGAAAATTACTTATTGTGGGGGTTATATAGTTTTTCTTCTTCCCTCTAATGATAGGAATATCAATTGTATCTTTGTGATGTATATAGTCCTTGGGGGTATTGACGAGTCTTCCATTTGTCACTTGTACATGATTGTCTTTTACATTCTCTCTTTTGGAGAGTTTTTCTCTCATGTGGTTTTTCTCCTTCCCTATGTTTGTTTACGAGATTTTTTGAAAACATGTACGTAAGATGGCCTCATTGTGAGGATCCGTGTCTTTGCATCCATGTATCATATTTTCATATTTACATTGATTTGTTCCTCTCTAAGTTGCACTTAAGGGGGGTGTTGGTGTGAATAAATTTTACCTAACTAGTTTACTACTGAGTCTAATTCACATGTTACCTTAGATCTTAGGAGGCTTTCTAGAATTCTTAGTTGTCAATCAAATCTTCTCTCATTTACTTCTCATGTCCTAAATCATTTAATATTTGTTTGAGTTAGTTGCCTCAAGTTATAGGATTAAGACGTGTCATCATCTTGTCTAATCCTATATCTCAAGAAAGGCCATTGTACACCTTATATCATAGATCAAAATATCATATCTCACGAACCCGAATAACAAAAAACTGCTCCGATTTCTATAGACGGGATTAGACCTGAAGTGGACTGGACGAACGATCTTAATATCAAGCAAGCTCATTTCATGCATACTCTCTTGTGGAAAGTTATCTTTGTTTTCCTGGTGATCTTGGGGTGTTGAGCTAATCTTCATCTGCCACATGGTATCAGAGCATTATGTACCAACTTTGACACAGAGATGAAGCAAGAAAGATAAATGATTGCAAAACATAGATCTAGTCTACTAGAAATAAGATAAATCAAACTATCTACCGATTATCTAGAGTTAAATCCCAACTTTCATAGGTTTAGATGTAGAATTACATTTAGTCATTTGAATTCTTTTTAAAAGAGATTTAGCATACTTATTTTGTGATACAAAAAATTGGCATACTTACTTTGTGATACAAACAAATGGTGATCAGTTTATCAAAATCCCACACCTAAAGAATATTCTAGCAGACCTAAATCTATCATTCAAAAAATAGAACATATATCATGTTTCACATGTTCAATTAAAATAACATTGCTTCAAGTGATTGCAAGATAATCAATACAAACAATCAAGGTCACTATCCCGGGCCAACCATCTCTCCACCTCATCCCACCCCCTCACTGCCATATTTTCACCGCATCTAGCATTTACGAGGCCGTCAGCTCTATGAGATGCAATAGAGCGGCCGACGAGAATGGTTTTCAGGTGGAGCTCCTCAAGCTCGGTATCACGGTACTAGGCTCTTATCTTCCCACACTCTTTAATAGAGTGGTTTGCACCGGCTTCCCTAAGGCTTGGTCGAGACATGTGATCCATCTAATCCACAAGACTGGATCAATATCGGACCCTGACAACTACAGAAGCATCATGATTGGGCATACCTTTGCCAAACTCTATGCCACGACATTGAACACTACCCTTTCTTCGCAGCTTGACAGGTTGGACTGCAGGGCTAGAGGTCAAGCCGATTTCCATGTAGATTACCAAACCATGGACCACATCTTGACACTACGGGCGATCATTGAGGAGGCTCGCTATTGCTCTAGAAAAGTATATTGCTGCTTCACCGACTTTCGTAAGGCGTTTGATTCCGTCCCTCGGGTGGCCCTTTTTCAGAGACTTAGAGACATTGGGATAGCTGAGATTCTTTTGACTGCTATTATGAGACTTTATGAGCGTGTTGAGGGTAGATTCAAGACCCCGGAGGGCTTCTCATATCCTATTTAGAGCACTATTGGGGTGAAACAGGGATGCCCTCTTTCCCTCAACTTATTTGGCATTTACATTAACGAGCTCGAGGGTTTCATCAGAGACTCATCTCTCCCAGGTGATGGTTGCTATTTACACCAGGTCTTAGTTTCCATTATTCTTTTTGTTGATGACGTGATTCTCTTAGCCTCCTCACCTGAGGGTCTCCAAAGAATTCTTGATATCTTGGCCTCCTTTTGTGACTTGAGACAGCTCGTGGTTAATCTGGGGAAGACACGGGTCATGGTCTTCAACTGCTTGAAGACCTCACATTTACACTTCTACTTCTAGGGACAGGAGATCAAGATTGCCTCCGCATACACATACCTCGGGGTTAAGTTTTCCAGTCCTCGCTTTAGTTTGAGACCTGCCATTCAACCCAGGATCAACAAAGGGATGGGTTCCCTCGCCTTGATTGAGAGACAGTGCTTTAGACACCACTTTCAGGACACCTCGTCCAAGTTATCCCTCCTGGATTCTCTGGTTAGGCCTACTGTACTCTATGGCTTTGTTGTTTGGGGACCTTCTCTCCTTGATTCCGATTGGGCCTTTATTGAGCGTATACAGACTCTCCTCCTTCGGCGTATCATCAAATGTCATCGTACCATCTCCCACAACATCATCCTGGCTGAGTTCGGGGCTCATCCCTATAGGTTGGGAGCCATCTTCGACCTGGTTTGGTTTCTTCACCACCTACATTGCTTCGCAGACTCTTTGGATGGTCGGAGTAGATACTCTTACCTCGCCTATTGCTCTTATGTTAAGCTGGCTAGATCTGACACCTCCTCTAGAGCTCATTGCTGGTATGCTCAGGCCACTTCCCTTTTGGGTTCCATTGGGATTGATATTGATCACCTACCCCCCTTACAGTTTTCTTTGGACGCTCTGGCTCATCTTCTCCCCTCCAGACAGGAGTTGAATGAGCATGTCAAACTTGACATCTACAAGCAGTACATCATCTCGACTTGGACCAACCCTAGTGGGGGTTTACGTCCGAGGATGGCTTTTAATGTTGAGCACTTCTTACACATCCAGGATGGGATCATCGTTCGACCCAGATATTTATCACAGCGTTGGTGCCATGCTCTCCGGATCACGCTGGGATCTTTCAGAGCCGGCTCTCACCGCCTGCGAGCACAGACTGATCATCACATTGACAGAGAGGATCGTATTTGCAGTTTATGCACATTGTATGAGATTGAGACCGAGGCACATTTCATTTCCGCTGCCCTATATACTATGAGATCAGAGGGAGATTTTATTGCTTGTTCAGAGATTGCAGCTCCTTGACTTCCTTCTTTTGCTACTCTGGCCAGAGATGTCTGGCACTCTATTTACGGGAGACGGTTCAGCTCCGTGACCATACCCTGCAGCTTCTATTTCCCCAGAAGTTGGTCACCGAGCAGCTCATTACGGATTTCTTCTCGCCCTCACCCCTGGCTCAGAGTGTGAAGCGACCCTCATGTGCCTCCACCATCGGTCACTCCAGATCAGTGAGACCTCGCAGTGCTTCTACTCATCAGCGACAGACCACCAGCAGATCACAGCGACAGCTCCATACCCTTATTCTTCCGGGTCACTATCCTTCTGTGTTGGATTTCTTTCCGCTCAGTTAGGACCCCTAGTCCTTGCCCTGGTGGTTCTTTGTTCTTCGCTTCTTCTTGTTTGGTTCCTTGTTCTTTTTGTTGTTCCCCCGACCTCTATTTGGTGGTCCGCTAGTCTCTTGCTTTTTGGTTGTTTGTTTCCTGTCCCATAGACCCTTGTTGGTCTTCCGTTGGACATTAATAAATTTATCTTATCTTATCTATCTATGTCATAGCCACTAATTTTGATATAGAGAGTAGGTTCAAATTGTTTAATTCTAAAATCAAAATCTCTAAGATACTGAACAATTTTAAAATATCAAGCTTGAGGAACCTACTTAAGTCCATACAAAAACTTTAGCAACCTACAAACCAAATGTTTTCTTTCAAACCTAGAATGCTTGCAAGTAACTCATGTAGACATCTTCCTTCGAGTCTCCATTCAAGAAGACACTTTTGATATTCATTTACTATACTTTCCATCTAAATGAGCAACAATAGAGATAACCAACCAAAGATCTCTTCAATACTCGACCCATGCTTCCTATGCATAACCTTTAGTGACAAGATGAGTTTTGTAGTATCCAAAACACCATCTAATTTATGCTTTACTTTCAATTTATTTACAACAATTAGATTTATTTGGCAACATCAACAACACCCAAGTCTTGTTTTTTCATCAAGGCATTATATTCCACATTCAAAAAATTACTTGCTTACCACCTTGCACAATTTTTTTGTACTTGTAGATTGACCTTCCATTGCCTTTGGCAATTCATCCTCTTGAATATCCTTCATCATGGTATTGAGTACCACTTTGGTCTCATTTATTGGCCCTCCTAATTGTGTCATAAAGACAAAGTGTCACTTTCTCTAATTAATCCCCTACCTCGAAATGTGATGCTTCTAATGTTTCTTATTTGATTCCAATATTAGTACTTATTCTAGAATAAATAGTAGTTATTCATTTGCTACTATCTATGAATTACCATTACCCGAAAAGGATGATATTTTATCATGTACCTTACATGTATATTAACCACAATTTTGTTTGTAGAGACATCTATAGGCTATATGCTAAGTATTGTTCACTATACCCAACAAGCATATATGATTTGCCTTTTGCTTTTCCTTACGAATATATGCAAATCAATACAACCAATAACTCAAAAATCACTTACAAAAGGTTTAATGTTTGACTATGCTTCCTCAAGAGTGACATTTTCAAGTCTTTATGAAGACTTCTATTAAGGATGTAGCTTTTGTTTTCACAACTTCTCCCAATACCTATATGACGCATTTTGACTATGAACCATGCATCTTACCATCCCCATAACTACCCTCTTCCTTCAAATAATTTGCACCAAATATTGTAGGAGCTTATAGGACCATGTAAATCAAAATATGCCAAATCCAAAACCCCTTTTGCTCTCCATGTCGTATCAAATGGATGTCAATGTTGTTTTCCCATCTAACACCATGTAAATACATTTTGACTTACCTGTATGGATGGGAGTCCATCCATCATATCAATCTTAATAAAAATAGAAAATAAATCATATGACATCTTTCATCCCAAAGTAAATTGGTACTCTCAATTGTTGCTAGTGCATATGCCTATGCTCTAGGATCAACCAATTTATACAATCCCTCTTTACCAATGGCAACAAAAAACACTTTGTTATCTTCAAGTAGTTACCCTACATTTGTTTCCTTAAAACTTTAAATAAAGATTAGATTCTTGGTGATCTCACTTGGATGGGCTTTTGTTCAAGTTAGAGACTTACCAAACATTCTTAAATGTATAATTTACACTATTATTCAGTGTCGATTCCTACATCCATTTGTACAAAGTGAGTCCAACTATCACCCAAACAAATATTTCACTACTCTTATCCTCAACAAAAATTATTTACCAATCTTTGAGATGCATATTGTGTAAAGTTGCATCGAAGTCAAAATACCAAGTTGTAGACTCGATAGATTGGTTATGCAATGCCACAAAAGCAAAGTCATTTGTTGCTCCTTCTCTATTGCTATCTACAACATTTGCATACCAAGACTTCTTTTGATTGAGATCCTGTCATCACTTTCGACTATCTTTAAGTGTTGTGTAGTTTACAATGGTAACATCTCCACTTGGATCTTTGCATTCATTTATTGCCCTTTAACGATTCACTTGATGAACTAGTTGCTTCATTTTGTTTTTCTCTATTCTTGCTTTGTGCACTAAATTAAATCTTCATGTTGTTACAAGTTGTTGCTCTTGATTATTCTTGCTTTTGTTCCTTTTGTAAAATATGTAATGGTATCTTCTCAAAATCAAGTTCTTGAGTCTTTGCAATTAGGTTTAGGAACTCAACAATGGAATCAAATTATGATAGAAAACTATGCATTAGCAAAACAACTAGATACTAATCATCTACTAGCTTTTACATGGTCGTTGATTGATCACTGAGTCCTTCAACTAGAAAAGCTAGTCAAAAACAAATCCTCCTTCCTACAACTTAACGAAAAACAAAAGATTTTTTAAAATACCAAGTCCCGAGCTTTTTATGTTGGATCTTTTGTTTTGAGATTCTCCCACAATGTAGAGCTTCAGTGGCATTCTAACTTTGAGTGTCAATGCATTAGCAACAAGCAATTGAAAAAGCATTAAAGATTATTTATGCCTTTGGTCATAGTCCTATGGATTGTCTTCAAGTTGTGTCTCCTTGTTCAACACAATTTGATCCAAATCATGCTACTCACAAATGTCAAATATTATGTAATTCCATAGACTATAATTTTTTCAAGTCAACTTCTAAGAGTTGAGAAAAAAATAATATTTAAATTCCTATCATTGCAAAACACTCTCTAAACTTGAGGTTTACAAAAATACCTAAATCAAGCAACATGTTAGAGGTAAAACAAAATCACTTTATAGGGATGTTTTAGACTCTGCTAGTCACAATACGTCAACTTTTTTGGTGAAATTTCTTCATAGTTTGAAAGATATTAAATTAAAAATATCTATTAAGTAATTCACCACAACAGCCAAAACTAGAAAAAAAAAAAATTGCTTCATAACAAAATCGCTACATAAAGATGTTCTAGAGTCCACGAGACACAATGTGTCAAATTTTAGAGGGATAATTCCTTAAGATTTAAAAGATATTAAATTAACAATATCTTTTCACACAGCTTTAAAAACAACTACAATATAAGTTGCAAAAAATGTTGAAAAATCGTTCAAACACACCTGAAGTCACCATCTATATACCCTTGAGGCCCATCCCTGTGTGGCATTATGAATATTGTCCTCTCCACCATGCACCTTTACAACTGTCATTCTCTTTATAACATGCAACCTTATGACACCTTAGAATTGTAAGCTTTGAGAGAAAATAGTGTAATAGAAAAATAATAGAAAACTCCCTTTCACTTTTCAATGTATTGACACTACCATTTTCCATTTTTAACTGTTCTACCTTATGTCAGGAAAGATTCAATTAGTGAACTCTCAAAGGCAGATTTTCACCTGATGCATTTCATTTGCAAGACTGTTTTGTATTTACATGGTTTCATATTCACCAGCTTTTTCTAAGTTTTACCCAACAAGGTTTACCTAATGCAATACACACAATTGCAGGGTTCAGTTATTTCATAAGTTTGAGCAAAATTTTCCGGACTTGTATAGACTACTACTGTGGGCATTTATCACAGCAATGGAGAAGTAGACACATACACATAACGAAGAACTATTAGATAGAGATAACAGGACAATACAGAATGCGACCATATGATCAGAGTTTGACACAGAAAACTATATTTGCTACAATCAGAAATCCCATCAATTTAGAACTTTTACAAATGTCTATCAGCTCACAATATCAATATATATGTCTGATTACTACATAACAGTACAAAATATAAGGCTACTTACAGGACAAACGTGATTCATCTCCATCAGATAATGAACCAGATTTTAGTGCAGTATGATCCTTGCAACTAAATTTTGTCAAAGATACGTTTTTCAATACAGCATAAACCTGCTTGAAACCAACTGCAAGTTCACACTCCACAGGCAGAGTCAAGATTTATCATTCATTCTTTAAACAACACTTCCCATCTTTATTTCACTCTCAGAAAAGTAGACATGCGACCTTCCATCTGTGACTATACATATGTGTAATATAGAAGACATTGATCATGACTGGCTACATGATAAACCAAATCATGTCAAAGTCTTTAACACTGAAATACAACTCCATTGATGGTCTGCTATGTTATCCTTTTTATATACATATATTCCTGCATACTTTGTGCACTGACTACATCGTTTCGCTAGTGGAAGCTGCTCCTGTCTCTTTCTGCTTCTCATTGAAAGGATTCAGTTCATCTAGAAGCTCAGAAAAATCAGAAGTAGAATTCTCTCTGTTGACATTGCCTTCTGTATCCTTTGTACTCGCCCCAAACACCCCATTTGGTGAGTCGCCCACATCCACCGCTTCTATTGTTACTGCACCTTGACCAGTAGTAGCATTCAAAGAAGTTACTTCTCCCAAATCTGCATCTAGAATGTCATCTTTGATTCCTTCATGTGTGATTTCAGTTGATGTAAGCTCAAGTACTTTTCCCTCGTAACTAGTCTCCGTAGGTACCTTCTCTGTTTCCCATATTGAAGACACAACCATTGATGGAACAGCTTCCAATGTATCAAACACCTGGTTTGGACCGGGTTGCCATAAAATTTCTTCGAGTTTACCTTTTAGAATGAACTTGTACTCAATCTGTTTACCCATGGGAACACCCTGTAGGAACAGTTCTAAGATTCTTGTCAGATAAATTGTATGGCCAAGCTGAAAACTCATCATAATAAATGCAACTATACCAAGTGGAAGACGATAAAATTGAGCTGCATTGGTAAATATTGGTATAAGTGATACCACATTGTGAGGAATTTATAGACAGGTGCACTTGCACATGAAATAAATATGAAATTTGTATATTTTCCAGATACTGCTATTACCTAGTGATGTCTGCATGCTGTTATTATCGAGGATAATGTATACTGTTATTACTTAGTGATGAAAGGATAGAGGTAACTGCCACTATCATTACATCTCCTTCAACTTAGATGAAAAAGATAAGAAGATCCGGCCTTATATCTTAACTTGCAGTTATTGTTCCTACACAGATGGATTACAATGATGCAGACTCTAGAGGATACGATAAAACCAGACACAAAAAATTACATGAAGGAGAAACAAAAAGCAGCAATGCAATCAAAATGATGCCAAAGTGATCATATTCTATTCTAATTAAATGACAATCAACTGCCAAATAAATTCTGAGAACCAGAAAACTAGAATATCTTACGGTAGATGGGAATACAGATTTTGGAACTAATTGATACAAAAACACACAATGCAGCTGTTACTTAGATGAATAACATGAAATCTCAGTGACTCGTTCCCCTCTCCACAAATTTAGTGTTAGAATAAAGTCAAAGAAAAGCTGAGCCCAATATTATCATGTTGAACTTATAAAGTTCTGAATTATATAAATTGGGAAGTGCGGGGGATTTATTAAATGGATAAATTTTACATGGCAGAACAATAGGATTGAGCACAGTGCAAGTTGTTATGCAGACAGGATACTAGGCCTTTGTTTTACTTTTATTACACCGAAGGTGTCTCTTATTTGAAATGCACCGGCTGGCCCTGCAAATCAACTATCGAAGTTTACAGATGACAGTACAAGATGATTGGAAAATTTCTAACCATTAGATCGCTTCACCTACCAAACTAATCTGCCAATAAAGGCAAACACTGCTAAGCACGGAACAACATGCATCATCATCACTGCCTATCATGCCTTAACCAAGCCTTCTTTGGAACATTACTTACATCACCAGACTTAACCAAGCCTGCTAAGAACTCCGATCTACATACAAGTTTTCAACGCCTTACCACATACAACCGGTGCAAACTCTCAAAAAAATTCAATTTAGATAAGTCTATTTAAATTTAAAAAATTACTTTAAAATTTTCTATGAACTTGGAATGAAATATTATGCAACAAATTATTTTTTGAGCTAAATTTTTTTTATTTTGATTTTTTTCCTTTTGAATTTCTGTATCTATAATTTTTTTATTTTATTTAAGATTTGCATTAATAGATTAATAAATATAATATGTTTGTAATTAGCTATATATTTGAAAAAAATTAATAATTTATTACATTGTTTAAAAAATTTTATTTTTATTTTTAATTTATTTTAAATAATTATTAGAATAATATTATGCAATGAAGTTATTTAAAGATATATATTATGGAGTTCACCACTTAGTGTGTTGGCTAAGTGGTGGTGGTGTTATCCCCACCCAGGTTCAAACCCTTGGTGATCCACATGCTTGTGCCTTTGTTGATACCCAAGCACTCTAAAAAATAACTGAAATATTTAATAATATTATTATCTAACTTTTGAAAATGCATATATAGATAAATCGGGAGCCCTAAATATTTGCTCGGGAGCTGTACTTTTTGAAAATTTAGAATATTAGCAATTTCATCTTCTAAGTTGGCATCCGTGTTGAATAACATATCTGATTTTTCCTTATTAATTAATTGCCCAGAGGCTTCCAAATGAGCTCCTAATATTTTATTAATGTTCCTAGCCTCTTCTATTTCTTCTCTCCCATATAACATGGTATCATCCACAAATTGTTGGTGAGTTGTAGCTTCTAATTCACTTGTGATTTTAATACCTTTAACCAATCCTTGTTCCTTAGCTTTCGTTAAAGACCTACCTAAAGCTTCAGCCATGATTATAAACAGAAATGGGGATAGCAGGTCCCCTTGACGAATCCCTCTTGAAATTTCAAAGAAGCCCTCCAAGGAGCCATTTACTAATACGGAAATCCTGGGAGTGGAGATACATTCGAAGACTAAATTAATCCATTGGCTGGAAAAGCCAAAGGCTTTCAAGCATTTGCACAGAAACCTCCAATCTACTTTATCATAGGCTTTTTTAAAATCTAGTTTAATTAGCATACTAGGGACCTTATTACATTGTACTAAATGGATAGCCTCCTGAGCTATAATAACTCCATCCAAGATAGATCTCTCGGGTACATCCCGTTTGTTCTTCTGATATAATCTCTGATAACAAATCCTTGAGCCTGTTTGCCATAGTCTTGGTTAAAAGTTTATAGATAGTATTACATAGTGATATCAGTCTTAAATCATCCCAATTATCTGCTTTCTCCTTTTTTGGAATTAGAGCTAAAAAAGTGTTGTTCAACTCCCTTAATATTTTCCCTGAATTTTTTATGCTTTCTAGGACTTTTGTTACTTCCTCCCCTAAGAAACTCCAACATTCCCAGTTAAAAAAAATACCAGGAAACCATCTGGCCCATGGGGCTTTATCTGGATGGAGTTGGTGTAAGGCCTTCTCTATTTCCTCCTTCGTGAACTTAGTGTTAAGTCTCTTGTTCTGCTCTCTAGATATCAGAGAGGGAAATTTTCCAGAATTTTCTCCTGGGACTCCCAGTTTGACCCTTCTCTGTTATTCAAAAGGTTCTCAAAGAAGGAAACCACTTCACGAGCAATCTCCTCTGGATTGTAACATAGTTCCATCAGATTTCCTAACTTCTAGAATCTTGTTATAATTGCGTCTAATCTTAGTGTTGCTATGAAAGAATTTAGTATTCTTATCTCCCTCTACTAACCATACCTCTGGACTTCTACCTCCAGTGTATTTCTTCCTTTGCCAAAAAATTTCATACTTACAAAGCAGCTCCTTTTCTTTCAAATAGCTTTCCTTGTTCATCCCTTCCTACAACAATCTCATTTAATTCCTCCAATTCCTTTTCTACTGATATTTTTGTTTCAAATATGTTGCCAAGTGTTCATTGTTCCAATGTTTCAACCTTCCTTTTATTGCTTTCAATTTCTCCATAAATACGTAAGCTCTCGACCCTTCAAAGGTCTCTTATTTCCACCAATTACTAATCATATCCACCTGTTTCTCATCTCTAAACCACATCTTTTTGAATTTGAATGGACACCTACACGGTTTACTATTTTCTTTGATGTGAAGAGCTACTGGGAAGTGGTCTAATCCTAAGGTTGGAAGGATTGAGGATTCAAGATCGAAGTTGAAGTTTAACAGATTGCCTTAAAAGAAAAACCTATCTAGTTTTTCAATAATATTACTAAAACCCAACCTACGGTTGGTCCATGTAAAAATCCCATTACCTGTCTTAATATCCATGAGTTCATTCTTATCCACCCATCCCTTGAATTCTTCCATAGTCTGGGAGGTCCTCCCTAGACGACTTGATTTCTCGTGTCGGTGCAATATAACATTAAAATCTCTGCCAATTACAATGGTTTGATTTGGAAGGGATTCAAATAGGTTGTCGATGTCTCTCCATAAGTCTCTTTTCTCCTACAGGGAGGTATGCCCGCAAAAATTGACTATATTAAAGTAAAGGTTGCTACTAATGCTCTTCACCTTGCCCCATATCCATAATCTGCCACCTCCCATTTATTCAAATGATACCTTTAAAGGATTCCATACTACCCCCAAGCCTGCAGAAGCGCCTATGGCAGGTTCTACTACATGCCAGATTCCTAGTTTCTGCTTGAGCTTCTCTAAATCTACCCCACTTAGCTTAGTCTCTTGTAGTAGGATAATTTCAGCCTTGCTTAAATACCTAAAGAGTGCTTAAATAATCGTTGTTTGTTAGGGGCACTTAATCCCCTAATATTCCAAGTGATAACCTTCATTGCGCTATGGGAAGGAACTTCCCCTTCCCTGCATAAAGTGAAGTGATCTTTGCCTGGCCTACTGTCATTGCATCCTTCATTCTGAGCTCATTTAAGGACTTCCTCCCCCTCACCTTGAGATCCTTGGCACAATCAGCTTGATCTTTCCCTTTCTCCTTTGTAGCAATTCCTAAAATCTCTTCTTTCTTCCCTAAATCCATCTTACCATCTTCCTCTATGATCACCCTTTCCTCCTCTACTTAATTAAGAGTATTGATCATTCTTTTAAGTATTTCTTGGTTGTGCTCCAGAGCTATCCCGCCTTACGAGATAAGATCCAAACCTAAAAGATCATTAAGATTCTCAAGCTCCATCTTTTCAATCTCATTCAGCTCCCATTCATCTTCCTCAAGCATTATTCCTTTTGCTTGCTGAACTTCTTTCTCTTCCTTTGCTGATTCTTCTTTACAAATAGGTTCTACATCTCCTACATCAATGTTATCGAGATCGTTACTAACCAACCTTCTCATTTCCTCAGTCTGGTCTAAAATGTTTTCTAGAGACTCTTTATATTCCTCTATACTGATATCCCTGGATGGCTCTTTTTCCGCTGATTTATCCTCCACTGCTAATGCTTTATTCTCAACCCACTCTGCTCATAACTTCAGCTTTTTCCAAAATGATTTTTAGGGAATCTTTATATTCCACTACCCCAATGTACATCAATTTCCTTTCCTTGTTATCACCTTCCTTTATTATTGGTTCCATATCATTAATGCCCTTATCAACAATCACCTTACTTGCTTGTTCCATCCTTTCCTCTCCTTCAAGGGCGGAATTAGGGATAGGATTGATGCCCTCCAAATTTATATTATCCTGAAGTTCCACAATTTCTCCTTCAATGTCAATTTCCTGATTGGGAACACTATCTTTCAGAATGAATCCACCTTTATGTTCATAGAATCTAATAGTTATCTCCTGATTCCGATTGAAGAGACATTCTTGCCTTCCTAACATATCTATATCATCTTCTGCGTTCAAGACTGTTCCATTATAACATTCTGGAATAATTTCGAACGATGCATTCTTGCTTATTAATACAATAGGTTTTAATGATTTAATGCTTATATTCATCTTAACAGTGATTATACAATTGGAATATGAAAAACTATCTTCCTCCATTCCTGCATAAGTCCCTCACTAATTACCAATTTTCCTAAGAATTTCTTTATTGATTAGTTCTACAGGTAAGTCAGGAAGCACTATAGCTCTTTCTACTTCATAATCATTCAAATTGCTAGGGCTAAAGTACGGTTTCCAATCAAAAAAATCGAACTTACAGCCGTTGAATCTAGGAGATTCACCAGATAATAGTTTCATTTTCAATTCTACCTTATTACAATCAATATAAAAAAAAACTTCAAAGAGGATAGCAATACTTACTTGCCCCTTGAAAGAATTCTAAAACCAATCGAATATTCGTTCCACCGGGTAACCAAATCCATTCCATCTCGCAAAAACCTCAATTTCCTTACAGAGTTTTTGCGTATGTTCAATTATCCCGTCCTTGATTTCCAGAGTGAGTGTCATTACTCTTAGGGCTAGGGTTTTTAACATTAAAATCAACTCTCGGCCAAGGATGATCAGAGGCATTAGGGTTCCATTTATTAGTTACCTGTCGTCTTGGACCAAACCGAGAGCAATCTAGATCCTTCTTAGAACAACACAGGTGCGGGATATTAGGAACCGGTTTTTGAAGAACCTTCCTCAAGAATTGCAGATGATGAAAGCGATTTCGATGCGGAGGAATGTAGTGATCGGACGAGAGAGATTTACGTTGTTTCCAAGGAGGAACCCTATTTTTAGTTCCCTGAAAACCCCTGCGCTCGGCCCTTAATGTCCGTCTGGACTTAACCATGTTCCATTCCTTATCGCCAGCGGGTTCAGGAAGAGGAGCCTGATTCCTCCCAATGGCATTCGCAAAACCTCGGCTTGCATATTTTGTTTTGCTGTAGAAATACAATAGTTTTTCCAGAATCGCAGATTCACAAAGATTTATTTGCAGAGCCATATTATGTTGTTTTAAAATATTTAATATTAAGTTTTAAAAGATATAATTAATATTTATTATAATTCATATATAGATTGAAATAACTAAATAATATATGATTAGATATTTTACATTTTTAAGTATGGTTATACTTGTAACCTCAAACATAAAAGCTAAAACTTGGACTTAACAATTTTAATATAGTTTATTTTTATTTTAAATATTATTTGAAGTATAATTTTATTTTATTTTTAAATTAATTTATTTGAGAAATTAATTATATTTACTCTTAATTTTAAAATAATTTTTTAATTTGTTTTTTTATTATTATTAAAGCAACCTAACAAGGGGGCTGACCCTTACACCACCACAACCCGATGGCCCCATAGATCCATAGGCAGACTGAATAGAGCACCTTCCTACACCCCCTCTAGTTATTCAACTTTCTTTTGAAATCGAGACAGCCCCTACTATTCTAAGGGGCCGGGGTGGGAACTTAGGAGGATAGCCGCTCAATGTCCAGAACAACTATTTACAACAAAGTCGAGAAAGACCATTAACAACAGACTAGCAACACTACTTCTAATCCGCATCAAGAACGGATAGACAACTCACGTACTACCTAGGGAGGAGAGTGAGAGTTAGCAAAGTGATTTTTTCTTCGCCTGCGAACAACCGTCTAGGCGATACTTTCAGTAGTGTCCCCACCACAAGGGGAAGGTGGTGAAGCCGTCTTCGAGAAAGAATCGACAACAGGAATAGAGTCTTGACAATGTTGTAACTTAACAGCCAAGGGTTGACACAAAACAGGAGCAACAGTAGTTGGAGAAGGGTCCACGTGCTCAGAGGGTGTTGATATTGTGGCAACTGATCATGTAGTGGGTGTTGATACTGTGTCCCTTCTCATGTAGTAGCCCTGAACCTCCGGCTGGCCCGAAGGGCCGAAATTTTTTTGTGCTTTTTTGGGAATAAGATTTGCTTTTTTCGGGAAAAAGAAGACCGACATTGTAAAACCCTAAAATGGTCGATTTTAGAGGTTGCCCTAAAACACATGTTATAAGCGGCTGAGATGCATAATGCATTGTAATGTTGGTGTACTATTTTGCTGGATAATAAGAAAGGTTGGACGGCTGTGTAGGTGGATGTAGCCCAGGTTTTGGGTGAACCACGTTAAATCTGTGTATTATCTGTGTTTAGTTTTTTTCTTCTATTGCTTCTGCATATAACTGTTTATTCTTATATTGTTCCGGTTCTGTCAAACCCTAACAGAGGGGACCACATCAACAAGAGGTGGGGTCGAATCCACCGGGTCAAAAGAAGTCATCTCAGTAGAAGCATCACCGTGTGGGGACTCATCATCAGCTTGTGAAGAGTCATAAGAGGAATAGTCGAATGCACGGACAATCAAATAATCATCATTTGCGCCCCTCCACCAAGTGGCAACACCTCTTCGACACGCAAGAGAACAATCTGTAGCCAAATGACCAGTGGAGAAGCATCGCCGACACCGGAAGGGGAGGCCCTCATAATCTAGAGGTTGAGCCCTTGACTTGTCCCTTACCATGAGAACCACCTCCCCGAAGGGAGTGGAGATGTCAATGTCAACGAGAATGCAAGGAAATGTAGAAGCCCATCGCAGCCATAGTCTCATCCACCTTTAGAAAATGACCAATAGGATTGCCAATGGCCTCATAGCAAGAGTTTTCCCAAAAATGCAAGGGGAGATTGGGGAGACAAACTCACACTGGACGCACATTGAGTGGCTACGTAAGGGGGTTAAAGGACGTTGTCCAGGGTTTGGCCGATAGAGTGAATTCCCTAGACCCACAACTTGCTCAACACTAAATCACATTCATTAGAAGTAAAAGCAGCAATAAAAAAACCCCGAGCACAAGGGAAAAGCTCGATTTTACCTGAGACTAATGGTTTCCATGAAATAGACCCCCGATGATGCAGATTAGAGAGGGCAAGAAGCCAGTGAATCTACAAACCAACTTGCAACGCTGTAATGACCCGAACCGGGTCTTTATCCCAAATGTGCTCAGATATTTCTCATACAGATTAAACATTCAAATGCATGCAGAAAACCATTGATTTGATAGCAATAAACCAGCAAATATATTCTATTGAAACCCTCAACAATACAATAACAAGGGAATTCCCAACAATCCAAAACTGAACTACAAAATGCAACAGAATATCAACTACAAAAAGAACCTGGAATGCAATGGCGAACTCTGTTGTGAATCCACACCGGAGACAAACTGGGGCTACGTCCAATCCACCTTTGAGCCAAAAGGGTTTTTGTCCTCACGGTTGTATTCAAAAGTTGCAAGCTTCCTGATATCAACAAGAGATAAATACAATATCCAAAAACTAAGCATAAACAAATGAGACTCCAAGTCTTCTTTTAAAGTTGCAATTGTGACTCTTCAGTTTCCCCACTTTGTCTTTTCATATTCCGCTTAAAGTCATTTTTTAAATAAATATAACGTTGGGTTATAAAGTGATATAATAAAATAAAGTAGGAATCTTTTGGCATTAAAACGAAGGGCCAAACGAACTCGGATGAAGACGTGTGATAGCTTGCCGGAAAGCTCTCGGCGAGACGCTCCAAGTCCACTACTGAAAAGCCAGGAAAACTGAGTTCTGTCGACTTACTATAAATAGTAAGTACCCTGGAAACCCTGTGGAAACTGCTCCGATTGGCCTGAAACTGAAAACGCCTAGGCCAAACATCCTTCTAATCCTCTGTCAAACCTCAGTTAGCCCACCGGACCATGATGAAAAGGCTAACTATAAGGCACGAAATAATGTGCCCCGAAAAGGAGACATTTCAAGTCATCGCTTTTCAGAGATTGCTTGCCCTCAAGCAATCAGTATCTGCATGCTGCGATCATAATACCTGGATCCACAACCAACCTCAGGGAAGTTGCTCCACCAACCTGTCGTGTGAAACTGAAATAGACATTATGCCCTGACCTATGAAGTCATTCACACCGCAACAAAACAACAACCAATCTAATGTCAGGATCCCAAATCACTGCAGGATTAGTCATACCAAATTGCCCTATGTCGCCATCATCTGTGAGAAAGTCCTCAACCCAACTGAGAACCTCACTCCAACTGAGATCATTGGCACCGCTATAGTCAGATGCAGGGAGAAACCAAACCTCACACCAACCGACTCCCTGAATAAATACCAACCGCAAGTACGTCCCTCCTGGATCCCATAAGCAAAAGGGTCATCCATCTCCCCAGCTGGCTGAAATATCCTGATGCCTGATGTCCCTACTGAGTGAAACACTAGAAATGTCCAACTGCCATAACACTGCCCCTTTGATCTGTCACCCGAACTGGAAACTGTACTGAAGAAGCAACATACGCAGACTGTCGGACAAGGCTTCTATCTGCAAGCAAGGAAGCATACCAAACCAATCACTAACCCCACACCTCTGCAATAATCGGGAAAGAAAGTTCTCCATAGGTGGGCTGAATGGAAAACCAAATGCATCCCATATAGTGTGGCCAACATGCAATGCACTAACCAATTCTACTGGAACTCCTGAATTAGCATAAGGATTCCATAATTGTCTCTCAATACCCAGAGTCATATAATGTACACCATGGTGTGAAAAATTCACCCCAACAAGCATAATCATCATACCAAGCTCGATAACCCCGTACTGAATAAGCTCTACCTGAACATCATCATCATGCCTAAAATATGTGGTGATAGAATTGCCATAAGCATTGGATGAATCAGTATGATAATGTAGAGGAGTCGTGGCTGTGTGGAAAGAGGAATGATCCATAGGATGCTCGCTAACACGAGACATCTAACCATTAACACGAGGTAGTGCAAGGAACAGCATATCACCCATCATACCACGACATAACTGCCCATCCAATGCCAACAGGAGAAAACATTGCTGGTGTAAAACCCACACTGCTCAGCAACTGAACTCATCCCGCTACTCCAACCTGGTGACCAAGATTCACCTCTAATAGCTGACCCTGGGTCCCAAATTCTGTAATCGACCTCATCCTCGTCATGGGGATAGGAAATACCTTCCTCACCTACCTCAAAGAAAGGATTATCAAATATCAAATCAGCATCCATCTCAAACAAGAAATTGTCAATCGCCTGAAAGTTATATAACTCATAAGGAAACTCTGGATGATCCAAAGATCTTTTGGGGCAGCTATCCAAGTCATAGGTCTGTTGTATGCTATCAAGTTCCTGTATCACCTCCTGAAAGAATTTGGACCTGTCCCGGTCGTCTTGTTCCCTATTCTGACTAGTGGCAACAATCTTATTTCTTGCTTCCTGAAGAGCGAGACATGTGTGCTCCAAAGTTTCCTGAGCAACATTAAGCTCTCTGTTGAGCTTATTAACCTCGTCACTTTTTTCCCTCAACTGCTCAGCATAATTCTCAACAGCCTGTAACAGGTAGTCACGATCTTAAAGTAAACATAGATATTCTAATTTCCAATCCTCAAATGTTGTTTTGACCCTCTGTAAATCTGCAACATCAGATCCAATCCTTATACCACATTGTCCTGTCTCTTTCTGAGCTTTCCTGTAAAGATCCTCAATGATCTGGTGAGTTCTATCATGGTGAACAAGAGCTGCAGTAATAGCATCGTTATTGACTTTCAGTTGACCCTTCAAGGCATGCTTCTCATCATTGTCATTTTGGGATGCATTATCTAATGGGTCATCCAAATCAGCATTATGCACACGCAATGCGCTGCTATAGAAATCACATGATTCCTCATATTCTGTAACCTGCATATTTGCTATCTCTTCTTTAGCCTCTCCTTCATGCATTGATTCGACATTTGTTTTGCAATCCCTGGCTTCAACGGCAACCTCATAAAGCTTTTCTTCAATAACTGACTTAGTTTTTTGTTCACTTATAGGCCGATTAATGATAACTGGAAACTCTTCATATAAATTTTTGCACCTATCTTGTGCAAGTAGATTCCGAGCCAAATCCTGATACTGATTTTTTTCCATTAAAGTCTTGTGTTGAAGCTTTGGATGAAAGTCCATGAAACTAGAGAAGGTTAAATCTCTCTGAACCTGTGGAGGAAGTGTGTTATACTCCTCATACATATTTTTGTCCTTTCATCAGGTTGTGAAATCTGGGCTAACTGTTGTACCTTAGCAAGATCCTTCGGGACTTTTTCCAAACCATGCATCTTTAGCTCTTAAGCAATTGACGTGAAGGAAAACTTAATATCCCTCTCTCGATACCACTGTAATGATCTTGAATTGGAATAATAGGAGTTTGAAGATAATAATAACCCCTAGTTTCACAATTATTTATAATCCACGACTGCGTTATATATTTATATATATGTTTTCAAAAGATTAAGGCTGAGATTTGCATAAGTTCAATGTTCATACATAGAACATGTGAATAGAACCAAACAATTACAACTAAAAGTATGATTTCCACAATAGTGATTTTTGCATAAGATTCAGAGTAAACCTGTACAAAATACTATCAAGTAGTGAGAGAGATATTGGCGTGCACCTCACTAGTTAGGCTGCAACTAGAAGTGCCCACACTGTCAGAGACGACTGGTGTTCATGCACTGAATCATGTCATGGCAGGTTCGAGGTGGATTCCCCTATCACGTCCAACACCTGCACTGTTCCAACGCGTTGTGATGCAGCTGCTGCTGTTCACTAGCACCGACGCTCCCAACTATCCCTTAGGCTCGGACTTTACTCCCACGCCCGGTACACCACTTCCGAAGTCCGAACTGCTGCCACGCGGGAGTCACTGTGATTCTAAACCTGCAGTGCGTTTCAACATTTCCCACGCCATTGCCACGCTATTATTAGACGGTCCTTTCCTCCACACGTTGCCTCACTTACCAATGTGAACGACTGATATAGTATCCACTACCAGTTGCGGTAATTCTGGGTGGTTACTCCTACGGTAACAATGCCACGCTGCCTTCAATCCTAGGTCTCTCTCTAGTAGCCATCCACTGTAAGTTTAACATGAAACGTTTTGCACCACCGCCTGGAAATGACGAATACCAATGCTACGACTGTATTTATAGCTGGACGATGCTCTGTTCCTCCACGCGATACTATCTAGTATCTTTGAAATGTAGTGTATTTTAAACTGGATTGGTTGGCACACAGGTATACTAGAAATCAAAATGTTTCACATGCACAGAGCCACCGATTATTTGCAGGCTAGTATAGACTCCTGCGTTTATTTCTCTCTAAGCTATCGCTTGACCCGTGGTTGGAAGTGAATATCCAATGTTTGCCTTGTCACCCGTGGAGACTACTCACACCACCGGAATGCCCAAAGCACCTTCACGATTCAATCATGTATGCCCGAGCATTCCACAGTCAGCCTCAGCGCGGCTCCAGGTGCCACGAAAGATTGTGATGGGATAGTTTGTGCTTTACAATGTCTCCCAGCCAGCCAATACTCGCGGCTTCCTACAGACAAAGACCTCTTGAAAGTATGGAGTCTGTTTTCTCCTGTTGGCATCAACACCACGGACACTAGTGAGGTCTCGACACCCAGACTGCAGGCGTATACATTCAACGATTAAAAGCCTCCAATATTATAGAGCTCGAATAAATCTTACCAAAGCTGCCGAAATCAACCAAAGGGTCGGCTTCTCAAAAGAATGACGTGCCCGACAGTTACAAAGCCACATATGTTTCGGCAGAGAATCTATATGAGATGTTGCCAAAAGAAAACACATCAAATATTTAACCGCAACTATACTCTTCAGGAGAAGAAAACGGGCCCACCAAATAAATTTTTTGGCTCGCTGCTTCAAAATAATCACACTTAGTCACGATATATGTTAAATAATTATTTGCCGCATTCTTTACAAGCAAAACTCAATAGGCGGGTTCCACAATGATTTTTTTTTGTTTATGCTCCGCACAAAAGTTCCCGCAGAAAGAATTCACGTCTGGTTTATCTTTTCAAACAAACTTACAGACTTCACAACCCCTCTAACGTTGACGCCAATCACTATAATGCTCGCTGGGTAAAGAGAAGAGACTCGTGAAGACAGATGACACTCGACTGGCTCAATAAGCAACTGACGGCATAACCAGAACCACGAGAGTCTACAGATGTGGCTTCAAGCATTCACGACAATCCACCTTGCTCATTGTGCTTCTTTAACCCTTGCAAAGAGTCGTTTAATTTGAATGTAACTTGTGCGACAACATGAAAATGTTGACAGCCAGCATCAATGTACATTCTTAACCTTTCACTCTGACTCCTTTGAATAATATACGTTGCATCTAGTGGTTGCCTTCTGAATAGGTCTGGAATTTTCTCTGATAACAAAACTCAAATAAACCTTTCTGGAAAATTGTTTCTGAATAAACTCCACAAGCTGGCAGGAAAACCAGCTTTGATACCACTGTAATGACCCGAACCGGGTCTTTACCCCAAATGTGCTCAAATATTTCTCATACAGATTAAACATTCAAATGCATGCAGAAAACCACTGATCCGATAGCAATAAACCAGCAAATACATTCTATTGAAACCCTCAACAATACAATAACAAGGGAATTCCCAACAATCCAAAACTGAACTACAGAATGCAACGGAATATCAACTACAAAAAGAACCTGGAATGCAATGGCGAACTCTGCTGTGAATCCGCACCGGAGACGAACTGAGGCTACATCCAATCCACCTCTAAGCCAAAAGGGTTTCCATCCTCACGGCTGTATTCGAAAGCTGCAAGCTTCCTGATATCTCCAAGAGATAAATAAAATATCCAAAAACTAAGCATAACCAAATGAGACTCCAAGTCTTCTTTTAAAGCTGCAGTTGTGACTCTTCAGTTTCCCCACTTTGTCTCTTCATATTCCACTTAAAGTCACTTTTTAAATAAATGTAACGTTGGGTTATAAAGTGACATAATAAAATAAAGTAGGAATCTTCTGGCATTAAAACGGAGGGCCAAACAAACTCAGATGAAGACGTGTGATAGCTTGCCAGAAAGCTCTCGGCGAGACGCTCCAAGTCCACTACTGAAAAGCCAAGAAAACTGAGTTCTATTGACTTACTATAAATAGTAAGTACCCTGGAAACCCTGTGGAAACTGCTCCGATTGGCCTAAAACTGAAAACGCCTAGGCCAAACATCCCTCTGATCCTCTGTCAAACTTTGGTTAGCCCACTAGACCATGATGAAAAGGCTAACTATAAGGCACGAAATAATGTGCCCCGAAAAGGGGACATTACAAACGCTTGTAAAAATTCACATTATCCACCACTTTTGGGCCACACCCCCACAGGGGATGTCTTGGCACAAGCCATGGGTCGAGATTTCTCTTTGAAGGGATAGCGACAACAGACTTTGCAACAAGGGCAAAATTGCATCCATCGGCAAGAGGCTTTGAGGGCACCACAGTACCAGGTCTCTATGAAGTGTGCCCAGAATGCACAGCTCTACCAGAGACCCAACCACAATAAGGAGCAAGAACACCCAAATCATTACTTGCCCTCGCCAACCCACCAGCAAGAGCAAAGGGCAAAAAAGAGTCCCCTACACCTAGCACACCATAGGCAGACACAGGGGAGAAGGGGTCGCATAAGCAATGCCACCCAACAACGAAATTCATGCACCAAGTACAACCTAAGCAGAAGCAGACATAGAAGCACTTGGGCTAGAGTCCACCGTTGGAGAGGGAGCAAACACAAAGGCAAGAGCAGGCATTTTAAAATAAACTACATTTTTAATTTGTTAATATTGAGTTTGTCTTCCAATTAATGCTAGTATTGTTGTAATATATTAGTTGTTTTTAAGGGATATATTTTATTACTATCTTAAATTTTTAAAATTAAAAAAATATTTTTGCGTTTTAATTATATATTAACTTAAATAGTTGACTATTTACTAATATATTTTGACTACACATTTAGCTTATTCTTTTTAAAATTCTTAATTCACATTTAGGTTTGAAATGTATTTTAATTATTTATATCTTCTTATGAAATAATAAACTATGAAGTCAAGTTCAGCTAAATAGGGGCCAGGTCTAGGTTCGACCCAAATACGCTTGTGCATCCAGATAGGGTCCATGCCCACATCGTGTGGTTCAATGCCAGTAGAATCCAGTTCGAACCTTGACAAAACATGAAGTATTTGGTCGAACCAATGTCAAACCCGAGCGGAAAAGTGATGCCCAACATTGATTTTTTTGCAAGTTTAATTAAAATTTCACATCCAAAACCCTAAAAAGTGGATTTTAAAATGACTTATATTGGCTCTTATGTCTCATTTCGTGTGCAAATGGATTGTTTTCTCTTAGGGTGGAGAAAAGAGGTGGTTGAGCAAGGGTTTGGAAGATTGATTTGTGAATCTGTATCAAGTGTTTGTGCCTCATTCCTACACCTTTGCAAGCTTCTAATAAGTGAAAGAGGTAAGTTTTTTTTTCATTTGATTTTGTTTTTGTTTAAGTTTTTTAGTTTTTTTTCATTTCTTTCATTGTCATAAGATCTACCTTTTTTTCATTATCTTGCTTTTATTTTGAATATGCACAAAATTTCTTGCCATAGGAACTACAATGGCATCTACCTCTTCCTCTATTGGCAATAATGAACAACAAAGAATAGATCCAAATTATGATTCTCCTTTGTGGAAGTATGTTGATATCATAAGACCCCTTCAAGGAGGTGGTGGATTCCGTTGGAAATGTCGAGGTTGTGAGGTAGAAAGGGATAGTTCATATTATTGGGTGGTTGGGCATTTGTGTGGATACCCTAGAAGAGGAGTCTTGAAATGCCCTGGAAAAAAAGGAGCACCTATACCAAATGAATTAGTATTAAAATATAACACAGAAAATGAAGAATCAGAGAGAGAAGCCCGTAGACAAAATATGACCACTAAAAAAATCAAAGGGGATGCATCCCCCATCTTCAAATATTGTGGTAGATGACCACCCTTATAATACCACTAC
This sequence comes from Thuja plicata, assembly GCA_018584345.1. Classification (NCBI taxonomy): domain Eukaryota; kingdom Viridiplantae; phylum Streptophyta; class Pinopsida; order Cupressales; family Cupressaceae; genus Thuja; species Thuja plicata. The sequence goes on from MU225768.1 coordinate 1,820,780, forward strand.
AGTTGAGACTAAATTGAAACTAAAGCGCTCATTCCATGCAAAAGAAAGGGACCTTTGGAAACTTCATTTCAAAATGAGAGTTGGGACATTGCCGACCAAGATATAGCAAGATGCATATATGCAAATGGGTTGCCTTGAAGTGTTGTTCGCTCCCCATGTTGGAAGATGTTGAAAAGTGTCAAAGAAGCTCCAAGAGGGTATAAAGGGCCCGGTTATGAGAAAATACACACGAGCTTGTAGGAAAGAGAGCTCAAGGGGTTGAGGATGCATTGAAGCCCGTAAGGGATTCATGGATTGAGATAGGGGTATCGATTGTTTCAGATGGGTGGAAAGATGCAAGAAATCGTCCTTTATCAATGTCATAGCAGTGTCCCCTTAAGGGGCAATGTTTTTTAAATCCGTGGATTGTGAGGGGCAAATAAAAGATGGGCAATTTATTGCTAATATTCTCATCTCTACCATTGAGTCAATGGGACCTAGAAACATTGTCCAAGTCATAACGAACAATGCAAAGAATTGTAGAGCAGCTGATTTGTTGGTTGAAGAGTGATATCAACACATCTTTTGGACACCTTATGCGATCCATTCGCTCAATCTTATGCTACAAAAGAATGGGAACAAAATTGGGTGGATCAAAGAGGTGTATGCAAAGGCTGAGGACATCTAGATGTTCCTCACAAACCACCACATGACTCAAGGAATTTTCAGATTATTCTCAAGTTTGGAGCTATTAAAGGTAAGTGAACTTGAACTTGAACTTGAACTTGAACTTGAAGTAGTAATTTAATTTAGTTTTTTAAAAAATTAGTATTTTACATTTTCTGATTTTCACAATTTGATTGTGTAATGTGTATTCTTTTTTAAAGTTTGTCCTATTTAATTGTATTTTTTTTGCTTTAATTTCTATTACAGGTTGCTGAGACCTGTTTTGAATCAAACTTAATCGTCTTGTGACGACTTGTGAAAGTGAAAGTGGCAATTTGTAATATGGTGATCAACAATAATTGGTCTATATAGAGGCAAAGCAAAGAGGGCAACAAAAGTTAAGCAAGGGATATTGGATGACTCATGATGGGAACATGTAGAGTATCTCCTTCGCTTCACCGAGCCCATTATGAGCTACACTGACATGGATAGGCCTTGCCTTGGTGAGGTGTATGATGGCATCGACTCCATGCTTGAGAAGATGAAAATCATAGATGACAAAGAGCAAGACCCTGAGGAGACCTTCAAACAATTGCAAGCAATTGTTGTAAGAATAATGGAATAAGATGACAACTCTACATTTGCTTCCCTATGCATTGATACCAAAATATTATAGCCACTAATATCTTAGTATGCCAAGAAGGCTCCCACCATATAGAGATTTAGACGTGTTTGATGGGTACAAGCACCATTCCAAAGACTCTTACCTGATGATGATATGCGAGATTTGATTACAGATGAGTTCATAGAGTTTGTGAATGTAAGAGGTCTAAGTAACAATGCTCTTCGTCATCAATTTAGGGAGGTTTCTCATAGTTGTACCTCCATGGCCAACGATTCCAATTACTGCAACTCCTTGCAAACAAAATTATATCACAAATAAGTTTCATTTATAATTTTAATTTACTTTGTCTTCATAGGTTGCTAGTAATTTTATAACTTCAATAATTTTATTTTAATTGTTTACTTTGTCTTGTCTTCATAGGTTGCTAGTGATTTTATAACTTCAATAATTTTATTTTAATTGTTTACTTTGTCTTGTCTTCATAGGTTGCTAGTGATTTTATAACTTCAATTTTATTTTAATTGTTTACTTTGTCTTGTCTTCATAGGTTGCTAGTTCATTTGCATCAGAAAGAAATTGGAGCACATATTAAATCATCCACTCAGTAAAGCGCAATAGGTTGCAATCAAAAAGAGTGGAGAACTTAGAATATATGCATTCCAACTTGCATCTCCTTTCCCACAAGCGGAATGAATACAAAGAAGGGGACACAAAGAGGTGGGATATAAATGTAGAACATACGGACTTGGATGCTTCCAGTTCTCAGCTTGCAATTGATGCATTGGAGGACTTGGACAACGATAATGTTATTGGTGCAGCTGATCCAATGGGCCTTGGCAACGTACTGTCCCAAAAAGTTAGCACCCATCATTGGTTGCTCTAATCAGGACCTATAGGCCCTCTTTGGTGATTTCGAGGTCTTTTTGCTTGTTTTGCTTGATCCCGGCAAAACATGTTCAATCTGGGACCTCTATTCGTCATCCCAACACCTTAGTTCCATTTTGGGGGTAGTTTTCAAGGTGCGGAGCATTTCAAATATTCTGCACCTAGGTGTAGAACATTCTAGGCATCTTGCACCCTTGAAAATTGCACCAAATTGGGCTTGGGGCCCGATATCAAGGTTTTGCATTATTTTATTCTTTGTTGGTCGGCCTGGCTTAGTTTTGAATCCCGAAATGAGGGGTAAAGTATTTAAACCCTATATCTCTCCTCATTTTGCGTCCATTAATCATATGCAAGCAATTACAAGGCAATCATTACGATCCAAGAGCAATCAAGTCTTCAAGCATTCAAGGAGCATTCAAGATCTCAAGCCAAGACCATTCAAAATCTCATCCATTCTTCTTCTATCTCATCAAGGCAATCTTCTTCAAGTTGGGGCAAGCTTTTCTATCTCACGATGGTGTCTTAGTGAGCTCTCAAACTAGCGAAGAAGATCTCTCTTTCTCCATCTTTCATCTCTCTCTCTCTCCTTGCAAGTGTGATCAAGCGATTCAAGCAAATCAAGATCTAGGAGTGGTTTCATTAGATCCATGCATATGTGAAGGCATCCTTGATCTTACATCTCTTCTATATGGTCAACAACTACAAATCAAGCATCTACAACAAGCATTCTTCATGGATTTGAGCGATGCATACATTCGTCCATGAGGGTAAACACTTTAACATGGTTCTAAGCCTTTGTGTTTACACCACATGCTTTACTTCCATGCTTTTTATTTCATATTTAAAGGTTGATTCCTAAACAGGGGTTTGACCAAGGAAAACCCCTTTATACAACCTTTTCCCACACTTTTCTGTGTGCAGGAACAAGCCAGGAAGTTGTAACTGAAGATCTGAGCTCCGCAGACCCCGACACAGGTCTCCGCCTATTTTCAGCCAAAAGTGCCAGGTGCAAAACAACGCAGGCGTTCTGCACCCTCCAAAATCAGTTGAAATTTATAAGATAGGAAGCAGACAGATCACAGAACCCAGATCTGGAAGTACAGCTGATTCTAAGTCTCCAACAGTCAAAAAAACAATGACAGATCAGCACCTTCCTCATTTCTCCAAGGTACACTTGTCATTATAGCATTTTCCATTTCCAAGTACGTATCATTACATATCATTCTACTATACATATCAAACATCCTCCTCAAGGAAGGATACATTGTCCCAGTTAGAGCTTGAATCCACATTTGAGCCTACCGTGGCATCATCCCTTCCTAATGTGCAATCTAAAATGGTGAGGTGATCTATCCTAGTCCATTGCTTCCCATTTACAAGAAGATGAAGAAAAATAATAAATTATTAATCCATTAGTTGAATTTGAAACTCAAACAAAGATACTTGAACTTGATGTTATGATTTATCATTTGACATTTTAATATTTTGATGTTGAACTTGAAGTATATGATAGTATGATCATGATGTTATGATTGCAAGTTTATGGTGTTTTTGTTGTTTATATGATATTATGTGACATTCTAATCTTAATTTGTGCTTATAGGCTGCATATATAGATATACATAAAACATCTACATGTTTTTATACTAAACAACCCAAACCCCATTTCAAAATTTTGTCATACTGGCGAACCAGTTCTTTGAATCCATATTTGAACCCGAACCCAAACCAACAACTTAGATAATAAATAATAACTAAAAATTATTAGGATACTTTAATTTATAATTATTTATCTCATTAAAATTTTAATAATTGTAGAATAATCATATTATGAATTCTCTCTCTCTCATGTCTCTATCGCCTTCTTTATCTCACTCATATACATACACTCGTTTTGTCATCTCTCTCTCTCTCTCTCTGTATATATATATATATATATATATATATATATATATCCCTACCTCTTTCTATATCTATATATCACCCTCTATCTATATCTCTCCCTCTCCCTCTCTACATATTTATCTGCATCTCTCCCTCCTCATCTTTCTCCCTCTGATTATATCTCTCCCTTTTTCTCCCTCCCTCTATCTCCCCCAATCTCTCACATTCTCACTCCATCAGTATCCACCTATGGATCTCTCTATCTCTACCTCTCTCCCTCTCTTCCCATATATATCTCTTTCTCCCTCTCTTCCTCTTCTTGTATATTATCTCACCCTTTTTATCTCTTCCTCTCTCCATATCTATTTGTCTATTTCTACTTATTTATGTTTGTTTATCTCTTTACCTCTCTCCCTTCCCCCTCTCTATATTTTCTTATATCTCTATATATTTATCATACTGTGGACACCTAAATTTGATTACCTTAATCAATCATATTTAATGCCTTCTAGGACATATCAGCTAAGTAATTAAACATTACCAAATTGACCTATGTCATCCCCTAGTCCTAATTAATTCAATTAATTGGCTATAGTCCTGATTAATTATTAAAAGCAACCAATAGCTTAATAATTAAATAAAACCCCTTTTCCCTATTATTGAAAGAATATGTTATTTATGTAATTCAATTCATTAATATCCCCTTTAACCCCTAACCTAACCTATCCCAACCACCTAACCCTAAGTTTAAACTAATCCCAACCTCTTCACCCGTGCTAATCCTATCTTAAACCCTAACCCTAATCCTAAACTCTCCCTAATGATGTCACATTCAATCCCTTCCTCAAAGTCAACAATCTCAAGCCAAGCTTATCCATATGCATTTAAAGGCTCTTACACCTTTATAAATGCCTCTTACATCTCTCATTAAGGCTCTTACACCCTCTTTATGAGCCTTATCTTCTAGAGGCTTCTTGGTCTATTTCCCTAAATGGTCATATTCCTCCCAATTTTCAACCTAATCCCTTTGTGACAAATGTCACAATTTGATGCACTTGAAGAAGCACAATCCATGTGCTCTCTTCTAGTGGCATCTAGACCTCTCTTCAACTTTGCATCCTGATCCTTGATTCCTCACCCATTCTCTATAAAAGAAACATCATTCCTTCATAATTTCATCCACCTTCCATGTAGAGTTATAATGTTATTTTGAGAACAGATCATAAATCCATCTTTTAGAGCAGAGTTATAATGTCAGTTTGAGATCACAGCTTGAAGCTTGAAGCACATCTATGAGCACACATCCACAACAAATGGACAAATCCAATGAACAAAATGGAGTTTGAATAAGTTTGTAGGAGGTTTGCACTTTCTTAATTTCGCTTATTTCAAGTTTTCATTTTATGTCTTAGCATGTATGTAGATTAGATTCTTAGTTATTGAATGCTTTATTTATTATTGTGTTTCTTTATAACTGATTTTCATAGCTTACATTCTGGCACACCTGGTGGGACCCACTTTACGGGTTCCTTTTCATTGTTTTGCTTGCAAACTAACCCTCTAAGCTAATGTGTTTTTGTTGTTTGAGTATGTTTTGCAAGCTCTTATTTTCTTTTGTGGGTTGAAAAATGCAAGAAGACGATATTCCTTCTATCTTCTTTCTATTTTTTCTCTATTACACTTTCGTGAATATCATTGATACACAAACAATAAGATTATATTCCTTCTATCTTCTTTCTACTTTCTCTTTATTACCCATTTGTTGAAATATGCTCTATATCACTGGGACCATTATTTGTAAAAACATGGGGGAAAAGCACTGTAAACCTACAATAATGCACTCTTACTAACTATTTTTATTTTTTACAGGTCTACAAGTTAGCCATCTAGTTTGGTAAGAAAGCACATAATCTTTTAATTAAAAAATTCTCATTTCACTTTTTGGTGTTTAAAAATAACAGTGTATGTACTCACATCATTTCACACTTAGTTTTGGGTTTCAAAGTCAACAAAAGTCAACATTTCTTTTTTTGGCTTAAAATGAACATGCACAAATCTCGAATGCCTTAAGCAAATTGAACACATAACTCTTGAATGCATTAACAGAATTGACATCTTGTTTCGAAGTTTTTCAAAAAATTTCAAATTTGGATTCCTAAAAGCTGAACAAGTAACGAAATCAATCTTGAATGACTTAAGCGGCAATTGAACTCTTAATCCAAAAATCAAATCTTGAGTGCCTAAAGATTAAACATTCTATCTTTCAATTTTTCAAGTCACGCAAGCAATCAAAACACTTCAAACTTTGGGTTTAAAATTGAACACTTAATCACACTCGATCTCGAATGCACAAGCAAATCAACACTTTGTTTCAATTTTTTTTTTAAAAAGCACGCAAGCAATCAAACACTTTCAAAATTGGGGCTTAAAACTAAACAACTCAAACGAATCAAATCTTGAATGCTTTTAAAGCAATTGAACAAGGCAAAATCACATTTCAGCTTGCAGCACTTAAAATCAACCACTTGCGAGTTTACTTTTGCATACAAATCAAACATTGCCTAACTTATCGAATAATCAATCAAGAGTTTGACGTCTTTGGTGCGCTTGCACAAAATCCTTTTTTAGAACGCAACCTCACTTCACGCACTATCCTCTCCTATTGGCTCTCGTGGTCGTTGGTGCAAGAGAAAGGCGATTGTGACCGTTCAAACTTTTTCGCAAATCTACTCTTGAAAAATCTTCAGATATGCTTAGAGGGGCCTGTCCAGAAGAAGCACGAGTCCTTCTAGAGAACGACCCCAAATCGGTAAATCCTTCGGCCAGTATATAAATAAGGCACTAACCAAAAGAGCGTCTATATCCTTTCAAGCTCGAGCAGGTCATGTTCTCGGGCAGGTCGTGTTCAATGGTAGTCCGGACTGGGTGAACTCCCCAGCATATCGGCATGATTGAACTAGGCTCTTAAGTGAGTCACGCCGTACAAACCGATTGCGGGGACACCACGAAAATACTATCAACTAATCAATCTAGCAACCTACCTGATCCATCCCCGAAAGTTTGATAATCAGCTGGGCAAGGAAGATAGTAACTTCCCCGAGAAATTCGCACATTTGTGCCACCCTGAGCGTTTGGAGTCGGCTAATACAACATCATGGAGCCATAGCGTGCTTGATGGTGGTCGTATTCTGATTAGCTCTTGTGTGTGTGCCTACGTATGCGGACAAAGGTTTTCAAGCTCACCCATCCTTAAGGTAGAAAGTGCTTGTACGTGTTTTCAATGTTACAATCCTTGTGCAAAACAATTCTCGAACATACACAAAGTCTGAAGGTTTTGAAAGTCCTTTTGCCAAGGAGATCGACGTTCCATGCTTCTTGCAAGGTTGCTTTGCCTCTTGCAAGATTGTTTGCTCACAAATTCCAAAATTTCATCACTTGTTCCAAAAGCAAAAAATCCAAGGCACACTTGTCGTAGTCACTGCCTACAAAAGTATCAGATTGAACTCATGTCCCATTCCACCAAGCATCAGAAAGTGAAGACTCCTTTGCCACATATCTACCGAGAACAAAAAGCCATAACCAAAAAGGCCAAGCAATATCAACATATCATTGAAACCGTTAAGGCAGAAACCCATAAGCGTGAAGTATACAAGAAGGTCCTTTACAATTGCAAGATTGTTCGTTTCCGAAGAAGTTACCATTTGAACATGACCTTCATCGCACATGAGCAATATGACTAGATGCATCATCAGTCACTTTTCCTCTTCTTAGATCACTTATAGCTTGCACTTAGGACTTCCCTAATTGCCATCCATAGAATCACATCACACAACATAATCATAGCATAAATCTGCATTCAATCCTAAACCATCCCTTAGCAATCCTAAACCAATCTTAACAAATCCTAGATCCATCTTAGCAACCTTGCATCAACTTTTAGTAATCCTTATCATCCTAGAAAGCGCATCCTTCACTTGGTATCCTAGCCTCTTTTTGAGTTGCTTACCCTTCATCCTAAGTCAAGGACCATCATCTTAGTTATCTTTAGAACGACACACTGTTCTAAGATAACCCCCTTTGTCTGTGAAACCTCATCACCTTGCGCAAAAGGTTGGTTCACATTGACCGAGGATCTCGTCAGCCGAGGACCACAAGTCTGTCCTAGGTTTTGGCAATCATATCCACCTTGATCATACATTAGGAAAGCAATCCTTAAATCAGTTTTTTTTTACCAAGTCATCCTTAGTCTTTAAGGAAGCATCCCCATCATCAAAGATAGCGTCATCCTAGATTGTCATCTTAGCATCGTCATCCTTAGTTTGTTTTAGGACAATCCTTGTATTTTATCTTGCATTTTGCATCCATCTCTTTAGGACATTCATTTCATGTCACCCATCACACGAGCCGTTAAGAAGAGGAAAGACATGGCCCTTAATCAATCAGCTAGTTCATCTAACCCAACGATAGATCAATCCAACGCGATGGATTCCTTTGATCCACGACAGAACATACCTATCCAGCACATTTGGGTAGACACTAATGAGATTCCCACCGTGAGTACTATCGAAACATTCATCAATCATCCAGCGCATGTTCACATGGTAAGAGCCATGAGTGGACGCAATAGCAATCAGGTACTCACAAATATTCAACAAGGAATCCCATTCCCACCTTGGATTATACCCACACTTATCACACAACCTATGGGAATTTCAAGACCAAGTCCTTATACCATCCAAAATGAAGTTGTTGATCCCCTTCAGTGAGCCTTGCAAGTAGGATCTCTTATCTCACAGGTGGTACAACCTTCCATCCCACCTTCCATAGTGCACACGACACCTCCATCTACCTCGTTCACAGTCATGGGAGCCCCACCTCCTAATCCACCATCTGCAGCGCAAGCAATACATCCCATCGCTATGCAAGCGTCTGAGCCTCTTCAAACCACAGTCGCTCCGCTTTCCCAAACAATCCCAACATTTGTCGCACAATTCCCACCACCACCAGTCAACACTCCGCAAACCAACATTCCACCCATCCCCACTCAGCCCATTCAAAATACAGCAACCAATTCGCAGCATCAAAGCACCCAAATCTCCATGCTCGTTCCTCCCTTTTTCTCCATAGCATACCCACAGCAGCAAGCATACTTCACCACAGGCATGCCACCCACCAACACCTATAATCAACCCTTATTGCCACAAGGGCCCACTTTCCCCGTTCCGCCAACACACTCACAACGTATGCCAGCAGTTCTTCCGCAAGCACAATCCAACCCAAATCCTCCACCACCATTTCCTCGAAACAGTCAACCAGCACAAGGTACTTCCTCATCCACTTGGAATAACTACTAAGCCGCCATACAAGCCTTGAGCATACTTGCACAGCAGCAGACCACCAATCCATTTACATCTTGTACACAGCAACCACAATTCAATCCCTTTGCCTCAACACAAATTCCTATCCCCCCAATCCCGCAGCAACAACCAATCCAACAACAACAACCTCTTCAGCAGCAACAATCCCAGCAATCCCAACCACAAAGCACAAACCCCTTTGCTTCTCATGCACAGCCACAATATAATCCTTTCACCGCAGCACCACCTCCTATTCAACCTACCCAGCAAACACAATCATTAGCAAAAAATCCCAATCCACTCATCGCACAGGTGCTACAACAAATTGCGAATCCTTTTGCAAATACGCACTCTGCCGCCCTATCTACCCAACAGTCGCAACCCAGCTATGCCAACTACCTGGCTATGCTATCTTCCACTGCCTCACAACCGGTCCCTCCACCATAGCAAACCAATGTTCCCATCAATCCCAACTACTTCATTCCACCTACTGGGGGCATTCATCCTCAGAATACCTATATACCATCCTTCGGCAATATGGCACCACCACCCAATGCAAGTGCACAGTCGCCTCAGCTCACTTATCCAACACCTCAACAGATAGGCCTACTTCCAGCAGATACAACAACAACATCATGCATTGCCATCCCCTCCACCACACTATCCCCCTCAGTTACAGTTCTCATCACCCCAACAACCTATCTATATTCACCAGCTCCATTCGACCCCTATCTCATGAGCGGGACCAACAGGCCAGCAAATAACAATCCTACACCAGCAAATTCAAAATGGGAGGAAATGAAGAATGCTTTAAAAGAGCTACGTGCTGGAATTGAAGCAAAGACCTTCAAATTTAAGGAAGTTTATCCTTACCCGTTTGATAGATCTATCAATGCCATACCCTTCCCCAAGCACTTTGAAACACCCAAGTTCGACAAATATCGGGAGAAGGGAGATCCTGTGAGCCACATGAAAGAATTCTACATGGCATGCCAAAAAGTGGCCTATAGTGATAACTTCCTCATGAGGCTATTTCCCAAAAGCTTAGGAGGGACCGCTCTTGAGTGGTTCTACAAGATCCCCTACGGCACAGTCTCTACTTTCGCTGAACTATCAGAGAAGTTTGTGGCCCTATACGCACACAATGTTGAGAATGAACTCTCTCTGCTCGATTTATGTAATTCCAAACAGAAGGGAGGAGAGAGCTTGGCAGATTACCTTCAACGCTGGCAAGGACTTACCACAAGGTTGTCCTATCAACCCCCCGAGCAACATCTCATCAAGATCTTTATTAACAACCTTCATCCCAAGCTTGCCTATCATATGCGCATGAATTGTATACAGACCTATCAGGACATCAGAATCAAAGGCATGGATCTTGAAAGAGGTCTTGTAGAAGATGGTGCCATAAAGCACTATAAAGAATCACAACCTAACAGGCAACAATGATCGCTCCAGATATTGGAACAAAAACAAGAATGTCGTAACTGATGGAGCCACTGACACTAAACATATCCAGATTGTTATGGCAGGTCCTCAAGCATCCACTCCCACATACCAACAGCCAAACACTATCAGCAGAATTCCCCAGCACAGGCATACCAACAACCACCGCACTATCAACAGAATTTCCCCACACTGACCTATCAACAACCGCAGTATCAACAAGTTCCACCTCCCCCAGCATATCACCAAGCAACCCAACACCAAGCCATGCAACAACAAACCATACATCCATAGCAAGCTAACCAACCCAATTATCAACATAACCCCCAGCATTTCCAGAATCAGACTAATGCAATATCAGTCCAGCAGGGACAGAGCAGACCAAGAAGAGATCAAAATGCACCTAAGTGCACGTTCACCCCTTTGGGTGAACCTATCGATGTTATTTTCCGAAGAATGGCAGTAGCAAACCTGGTAGTATATCCTCCGCCAACGCAACCTTTTGAGGACTCTTCTCCAAAACCGCAATGGTTCAATGCCAACGAATATTGTGACTACCACCGTGTTAAAGGACACGCCACGATCAAGTGCATGAAGTTAAAACACTACATCCAAGACCTAATTGATCGCAAGGATATTGAAGTAGATTCTACAAACAAAACCTCACCCAATAGCAATCTAAAGATATATCAAAATGCGTTCCCAAACCATGACAATAACACAAGACCTACCAACGCACACATTGCTTCAACATCCAATCAGGACAAAGGCAAACAAAGCGCTCATACTAGTAATAACACTACCGCTCATGTTGAGTATGGTAGCATCATCGGTTGTATATCCCAAGTCAAGCCATCTGCTAATGTCATTCGTGTGAAAGGCGATGATACTAATGTGTTGTTACCACACGTCGTGGACGCATAACTGTTGTCGGTGCTAGTACTGCCTTATCCTCTGGAGCACAATATAACTTATTGGAACATCTAGGGAATACACCCGCCCAAATATCCATCTTGGATCTCTTGCGCACATCACCAGTCCATCAAGAGATCTTGAATAAAGCTTTGCAAGAGTCACGTGTTCCCA
>MU225768.1:1850331-1868585 GCA_018584345.1 Thuja plicata
TTCCCAGGGTAATTTGTGTTGTGTCTCCTTGTCTCATTTATCTGTGCATTTAAGTGTCTAATAATTCTGGTTATTAATTCTGAGATTGAAATTATTACTCTTAATCTGATTATTAGATCTGATGACTGATACCAATTAAAGGTACCATGATGTAATGTCCCCATTCTCCTAGGTCAGTATCTTTTGCAGAGGTTAACCTATTAATAGGGGTCTCATAGGCTAATACAATGGATAGGGAGCCCATTCCGGGGTCTTGTGGCCCTTTCGGGAGATTTGTGTGGTGTTTCAGGTGTTTAGAGACGATCTCCAATTTTTTTAGGCCTAGGTGTTGGTTTTGAATTATTAAAGTTAGTTATCTTTAATGATTTACTTAAATAGATTAAAATTACTAAAGTGACTTTATTATAATAAAGTAAATAATAACTGTTATAAAGTGATTTTATAACACTTAAATAAAATGGCTTTATAAAGTCACAAATATTTGCCTAAATGGGATGCCTACATGGAGAATGAAAAAATAAAATAAAATGCAACTCATTAAATTATTAAAATTGCCAAATGAACCCCTAATTTGAGCACCCTAGTTGAGAAGGAAATAAAAAGAGAAAAGTCAATTCATTTGGGACTGAGAAATTAATTTGGAGAATTCATCTTTGGAATGCCAAAGCTCTTATAACTAGGGTTTGGCAGGAATTATTTGTGATGACAAAATCCTTCATAAATCTATATGTCTGCAGGTGTAGAAGATCACCCAAGGACATAATATACAGACAATTTCACATAGGTTTGCATTTTGCTTCATTGCAATTAAATATTTCTAAAGGGTATTTTGCATGCTACATAAGTGAACAGGATAATCAATTTCAGATTTGCCTGGAGGGTGAATTTGATAGGGTTTATGTGTTGCTTTATCAATTTGGGGCCTTTCTTTACAACTGCACTATTTAGAACACAACGGCAGGGCATTCTTTGATCATATTTCAGCTAAGCATCACATTGCAGGCAAGACGTGGGCTTTCCTGGAATGCTTCAATTCTGAGTTTTTTGGTCCAGCAGACCGTACCAATTAATGTATGATTTGGTAGACATTAATATCAGCAAATAGGTATTATTGGAGGGCATTTTGGTTTGGGTGTTGCTCACCAAACCCTAGGCATGCAATCAAACGGTTTGATTTGTTGGATTTTTTCGAAATTACCATTGTAATTGTTGTTGTTTGAAGACAGTTTAAATCGGAAATAAAAATCAGAATTTTGAAAATGTTGAACAGATGTTGGACACCTGAAAATGGTATGTTATAGTTCTTGATTAATGATAGAAGTTTGTAGTTTATTAAGCAATTTGAATTTATTCTTGTTAGCAAATAATTTCAATCAAAGAACTCAGAAAACAAACATAAAAATCAGAACATTGTGAAAACTCAAAAAACCTTGAAAAAAACTCGGTCAAATATTCCGCAACAAATTTAAAAATTACAAAAAAGGGACAGATATTGCAGTGGTATCAGAACAAAGTTTTCCTGCCATCCTGTAAGTGTTATGACAATGATTGGAAAGATGGATACTTTCACAAAGACAATTACCAAGTTGATGGAAGGACTCTCTGAGCTTATGAGGGACCCAAATATCAAGGGGTTCTGTGGGACAATGATTAGATCTAAGCATGAGGTTAAGTCTGAAAATAAAAAGACAATCATTCGGTCAGAGTATGGTGCAGGCATACAGGTTAATACTGGTGAAGTTGATTTTATTCTGGAGGGGAAATCTGATTTATCTTCATTTGCAGCTGACATTGAGCATGACGTTAGCAACCTTGATTTTTTGGATCCACAATGCACCACTGAAAGTGATGAGGAGGATGCACAAGAGAGTTGGGACAACTATGGGATCAGTGATGACAGGTATAATAATTCTAATTTAGATCTTGATCATAGCAGAAGTTCACTGTCTACACAAAATCAGAATTGGATAACCTTCAATAACCTGTTGTTTGAGATGAGAGTTAAGGAGACGCATGACAATATACTGTATGAATTGGAAGCCGGAACATCACTTGATTCTTGAAATACACTTGGCGAACAAAGCATAGTGTGGGATCCGATAGCTGATGCAGAACATGAATTGGAACGTAATTTCCAACTTGAGGTTGACCTTATTCCACACCATGATCTGATTGGCTACCCTCCTGGTAGACCACCAGCTGTGAGATGGTCTAATGAGAATATCTTACAAACTGATAACATTTCGTTTGTTGTGCATACATCTCCTTGGAGTTGTGGAGGAATAGAAAACGTATCAGCTATTGAGGCTAAGACTATGCAAATAGACTCTAGCATTGAAGTCTACCAAGGCAATGAAACACAAGGTATAATCAGTCCTGGTTTTCTGGCCCTTGGGCAAGGATAGCAGTATTATACCTCTTCATTCTCAGGAAATTACAATATCTATGCCACCTTTTGGGACTGCACTTGTAAGAGCACATGAAGTTATGGAAGAGGTCACTTTCCGAGTACTAGAGGATAGCATGATGGGACATGACTGTGGGACTGTTATTCTGATTTATGGCAGCAGTTCTATTCCTTCATTTGTAGCAGCCATTACACATGAGGAGAAGGTAGAGAAACCCTACAAGTTTGGCACTTGGGGTTTGGAATCATCATGTCTTGAAGAGACTTCTTCCATTGTTGGTCTTCTGTTCATAGATAGGAATGAGACATTGATTGTATATCCAAGGCACGAAAAGAATGAGTAAGTGCAATATGTAGCCAGGCAAGTAAAGCAATCTGGTTTGGTGTATAATTTAGAATTCTTTTTGGGTTCACAAAACTTGCTGTTTGTGGTTTTGGTGTCGCCTCTAGTGTAGAGATTTTTGAGAGTATACTCCGTGCACTAGGTTGGAATCATGGAGTACTTAATGACTATATCATGCCAAGTACACTCTAACATTGAATGCTTCAGAGGCAGCAAAAAGAATGCTACAATCAGTCCTAAATCTCTGATTGATGACAACAGTACTATACCTCCCCATATTCATGGGTTGGTTGCCTAAACTCATGAAAAAATAAATAATACTAATTCTCCATTTGATGGTGTACAAGAAGTGAGGGTTGGACATAATGTTTTGGATAATGCTTCATGTGAGAAGACTGAATTCATTCACCATGGGACAGCAGCATCAGATCAGACCCAAAAAATGATTGAGAGTTGGCTTGTGAAGGTTAGTATTCCCCAGTTGTTGGCTCAAAAAGCCAAGCTCCATTTTCGGTACGTTCATGGTATTCACCACTCTATAGCTTATGATGAGCAAGGAATAACTAACATCGAAAATTTAGTAGTTGTTGATCATTTTCTCGATGGTGGTACTGATTTGTTTGATGACACTCACAGTGGACCAGCCACTCAAGAGTTGTCCTTGATGGGTGTTACATGATACCATAACTCATTTTTGAGGTTGCCACCAACCTGTTCTGATATAGAAGCTTCTTATTTGTTAGCAGGAGACTTCATCTTCACTGAACTGTCATGGGTTGGTAGCTGTCCTACAAAGAATTACCTTGCAGTTCCTGATTTTTCATGGTCTACATCAGTTATTCAGTTGTGTGGAGGTGTGTGGAGGCATATCTATCAAATGGGCATTGAGTATTAGGTAAATTCCTTTGGCTTGTATGGGTATGTTAACACCTTTGGTATCATTCATATTGCTGGCTAGAGTCAAAACAGCGATACTGGGAGACCTTGTGTATTGATTTATTGGCATGTGAGTGTTCATCACATCTATTTGTTGCTGGTCTTCCTTCACAGATATTTGTTTCACAGTGATGTGGGTCATACAGGTTCTTTTGGGGTCTTGAACATCCATGGAGCACTTGATGAGTTTGTTTGTTACACGTCTCACCTAGTGGATGACTCCTTAGTAGAGGATGTAGCCATTCTATCCCAGAGATCGGGGTCGCATAGCATAGAGACTCGTGCATTCGATTGGTATACCTTGGAGATTTCGTTGGCTCGTGAATTTACGTATGGAAACATTGCTACAATTTATGATCAGGAAGCACTAATGTGTGCATTGTAGCGGGATTATGGCGTTGCGGTGAGAGGTAAGCAAGTTGGTGTTGGTGTTGGTGTTCTAGCCTTTGTCCGTGAGGTACTCCTCCTTGTTGTAGGAACAGATGGCTGTTATACTGTGTGTTGCATGGATCTCCTACTAGGTAGTTGGAGGGCCGCAGCTTTTCGGGAGTTTGGAGGAGAGCAGGATTATCTTCTCCTGTTTGGAGAATATCATAGAGGTGATTTCCTATCATCCTAAGCCACTAGAGACACTTTTTGCTCCCATACAAGTCTGTTGACCAATCACCAGTTCGCTGCTCTACATCATTTCAGCAACCTAGGACGAGTTATTGGATATTGGCTCGCACCGATTATTCCTCACATCCATGAAGAACCTATAGGACTTGGATGGTGGTTTGGTGTTGATGACACTTCGAGGTGCTTCAATCTCCTAATATATACTGGATATGGAGATATGATGGTTTGGCATACCAATTCAAGAGCCAGTTGTTTTGGAATGCAGTCAAGAATTGCTTGTGGACAAGCAATCTTGGGGAGAGCGGATTGTAATGTCCCCATTTTCCTAGGTCAATATATTTTGCATAGGTTAACCTATTAGCAGGGATCTTGTCGGCTAATACATTAGATAGGAAGCCCATCCAGGGGTCTTGTGGTCCTTTCGGGAGGTTTGTGTGGTGTTTCACGTATTCACAGACAGTTTCCTATTTTTTAGGAGGGTTCCCATTTTTTAGGAGATTGGGAGTTGACTTGCTATATTCAGACATCACTGGGGGACCAAGTGCATCAGCAGTTTTTAGTTGGATAGCCCAGGTGTTAGTTTTGAATTATTAAAGTCGATTAACTTTAATGATTTAAATAAGTAAATTAAAATTACTTTTCAAAGTGACTTTATTATAACAACGTAACATAATAATAAACATTATAAAGTGATTTTATAACACTTAAATAAAATGACTTTATAAAGTCACAAATATTTGCCTAGATGGGATGCCTACATGGAAAATGAATAAATAAAATAAAATGCAACTTATTAAATTATTAAAGTTGCCAAATGAAACCCTAATTTTAGCGCCCTAGTTGAGAAGGAAATAAAAAGAGAAAACTGAATTCATTTGGGACATGAGAAATTATTTTGGAGAATTCATCTTTGGTACGCTAGAGCTCTCAGAGATAGGGTTTTGTAGGAATTAATTGTCAAGACGAAATCCTACATAGATATGAATATCTACAGGTGTCAAAGATCAGCCAAACGGATAATATACAAGCCATTTCACACAGGGGTTGCATTGAGCTTCATAGAAAATTAATATTTCTACAGGGTATTTAACAGGCTACAAGAGTGAACAGGGTAATCATTTTCAGATGTGTCTGGAGGGCAGATTTGATATAATGTCCCCTTCTCCGTAGTAGGCCATTATGGTGCCGAATTAGTATGTCTCCCCATCCGAATAGGCTAATGGCTTCTTTCAGAGGGCGAATATTTATTATTTGGGCTCTTTTTCTAAAGTCAAGTTACTTTATTTTATAAAGTGATATTATAAAGTCACTTTATGACTTTAAGTTACTTTATTTCAAAAAGGTAGCTTAAGTGACTTAAGTGAGCACTTTTATCCCACATTGCTTAAGTTTGTGTGTTTTCCCTCACTTTGACGTTATAAAAGAAAAAGGTATTCTTAGGAAAAGCACCATGGAATTTATAAACAAAAGATAAATGAATCTGGTTGCAACTGTGACTGGTCTATTTCTTGAGGACGTAGCCCCTTGAAGAAATATTGGGAAGTTGGACGTAGCCCTGACTTTCTCATTTGTGGTGGAACTATACAGATTTCACATCGTGCTTCACTGAGTAAGTAAATAGTTAAGTTAATACTCCACCAATTTTATATCAGTTTTCAGAGGATTTATTTCAATTCAAGGTGATAAACAATTTGATTTCTACTCTGCACATTGCGAATTGGTAGTATTGGATTTTGGGTGGTGAATAATTCGTGGGATTGGATTGAAGAAATCTAGCAAGGGTTCAGCACTCATAAACTACCAGAATAAACATTCTGCACTCATAAACTATCTCCTCCATCATCTTACTATTTTTCCCAGCGGCAAATAGGAGGTCACCAGTTGGGAAAACGTGGTGTGATAGAAACCCGTGGTCAACATTACTACCACGACTATCGGCTAGGGACGGTAAGAACGGACGTACATCATACCTGACGCCTGGCACCCGAGCAAGCATTACAGGGAAGACTGTGCTCACCGCGGGCTGACTGGGTAACACCTCTCCCGTATACGACCGATGGTGGATGCGTTAGAGGATAGCGGGTCGAGCTGGTAGAGTCCCAGCACTACGGAAGAAGTCATTCTTCCAAACGAGTTGGTGGGATCTCCATTTCCAGTCCGAACTCGACAGCAGGAAATAACCACGCGTTAGCATATTAATGTCATCACCAATACCAGGCGTATCGAAGTGTTGAATAGGAGGCCATGGTATATTTGCGCATTTGATTTGGTAACAACGCCAACTAATACCGGGTTGAGGATATTTGTATAATCTTGGCGACTGCAGCAAACCACAGAGAGGAGAATGGCATACACCAAACGGTCCACGCCAGCATTCCGTGATTTAGTTCATTCCAGATGGGTTTATAAGGTGCACGTTTTTCTTGGCATTGGAATTTCGCTCTGTTCATTGTAATTGGGAAAATGTTGTCTGAGAAATATTTAGTATCTATATAATTGTCTGCATATTCATGTCTTGAGTAATTTTGGAATCACTGGCTTAATCTTTGATATTAAAGGATTTACTTCCTTCTTGAGATTTTGGTATAAAAACACATGTTCATTTGCACAAAACTAGAGGGAAACATATCGTTTTTAGGGTATCAGAATATTTTGAGTCATTATCATCATAAGATAAGTCATAAAATCACAGGCAAATGGTTAATTTATTCTGAATCTAGTTATTGCAAGTAAACCGTGTGGTTCAAATTTTTGAGATCATAAGAAAAAGGGGAAGCCTAGTCAGGGTCATTACAGTGGCATCAAAGCCTTGATCTTGCCATCCTAGTGGGATTATTTTCAGACTTTCAGTTGGTTCAGCGGTAGCTATATTGACCAGATATGCATAGCAGGCACAGGCCATACGGTTTTAGACATAACAGAGCTAAGCAGGAACAGACAGATTCGTCCGTACAGGTTGATATAGAGAACAGTCATACAGAAGACAAGGAGTTTGTTTTTGAACAGGTTATTCCAGGTACAAATATGGCTGAGACAGATAGAGAGGCCAGGGAAACATTGAGGGCCATACGAGACGGACAGGATCATATTGTTGATGTACTACATCAGCTTACAGGGGTTATCCAGTAGTTGACAGTAGCATCCAGGAGACCCCATAGCCATCACAGTGGTGGAGGCAGTGTGGCGGGATCACTTAGGGCAGCTAGGGCCCCCACTCATACTTCCGATAGGCCTCTCATGCCTAACTTTGAGGATAATAATGCAGGGGAAGAGGTAGCACCGCCGGAGGCAGCAGGCATTCTTCCAGAGAATGTGATGACCATGCATGATGAGTGGAATATGTTACCAGATAATGTCAAAGCAGATTTGACCTTTCCCCAGTACATGGTTCAGAAGAGAGAGTTCAGCAGGACCCAACACGATCGAAGACCTAGAGGTCAGAACAAGGATTTAAAACATGCTATGAACAAGTTGACTCTCCCTACATTTGATGGCAGTGGTAGGACATCTGCTAGAGCTTGGATCCACAAGTTAGTTACCTTCTTGACCCTCAAACCCATGTCTGAGACTAAGGCAATTAAATTTGCCACTATGCATTTAGAGGGAGCCGCATATGATTGGTGGCATCACAGCCTTGTCACCCAGGATCACGGGTTGATTACTTTCTATGAGACATTTAGCACGAGATTGATCACCCGTTTTGATAGGAAGGACATAGAGGTCTACTACAGGGAGTTAGCTCAGCTGAAACAGAGTGGATCATTAGAGCACTATATTGATGAGTTTCAAAGGATCTCCATTATGGTTCCGGACATGTCTGAGAAGAGAAAGGTGATGTTGTTTATTGAGGGCCTGCAGGATAAATTCAGAGGACTAGTTAGAGTTCTCAAGCCAGACACCTTGGATGACGTTATTAAATTAGCACATGACTTGGATTCACCTTCCTCCATATTGCAACCACCTAAGAAAACTTTTAAGGGAACCTCTTCATTCCAAAAGGAATAAAAATCAGAATAAGAGTATGCCTCCTAGGTTGGATTTTGAGACTAGAAATGAGTTGAGGAGAAAATTATGCTTTACATGCAAGGAGCCTTAGACTTCAGACCACAGGTGCCTTGGGAAAGGCAAAATACATTATATTGAGGTGGCTTCTGATGGTGAGTGTGAACAGTATGAGGGAAGCAAGGATGAGGACAGCGATGAGGAGGCTCAAGTAGAGCAATCAGCAGAAGAAAAAAAGAAGAAAGCCCCCCATGAGCAGCCCCTAGTTACTTTAGCATCCCTTTCAGGGATTCCCACATGTCACCCTTTTCGTTTGAAGGGAGTGGTTAGAGGACAAAGGATCGTTTGCCTTTTAGATACAAGTGTCACTCATAATTTTATCAACACAGGTATGGTCTCCAGGAGGAGGTTACAGGGAGATGGCATCCCCAAGTTTGAGGTCAAGGTGGCAGGAGGAGACTTGTTGAGGTGTACAGGGAAGATCTCTGGTCTCCCAATTCACTTTGGAGATTATCTTCTAGAGGCTGATTTTTATGTCATTGATTTAAACAGTTTGGATGCTATCCTGGGTATGTAGTGGCTACAAACTCTAGAAAGATACATTATCGATCACAAGTTGAAACAGTTGGAGTTCATGCAAGGTGATCAACAGATGATTCTTAAGGCCATGCCAGATGGCGGCCCAAATTAGTGTCAACTCATAGGATGGAGGCCATCATGAGGTATAGTGACATGGAGTGGGCAGCCTAGTGCTTCATATCCTCTAAACCCACACCGGATTCAGGGCAGCAGGTTCACATTGATGTCCAGACTGTGCTTGATAAGCACAAGCAAGTTTTTGAGGACATCCTACCAGGCATACCTCCCGACAGAGGGTTTGAGCACATCATTGAGATGGAGGGAGCTAAGCCCGTGATTACTACCCCTTATCGTCACCCTAGGCACTATAAGGAGGAAATAGAGAAGATGATAAAGGAACTCCTTGACATGGGGCACATCAGGCCTAGTTACAGTCCCTTCGCTTCTTCAGTGGTTTTGGTGAAGAAGAAGGATGGTACTCTTCGCATGTGTATTGATTACCGTGCACTGAATAAGAGGACCATTAAGAACAGGTACCCCATCCCCCGAATTGATGAGCTATTAGATGAGCTACATGGGGCAGTATACTTCTCGAAGATAGATCTTCGATCAGGGTACCGTCAGATACGTGTCCATGAGGAGGATGTTCATAAGACAACATTTAGATGTCACTACGGGCACTATGAGTTTCTAGTGATGCCATTTGGGCTCACTAATGCTCCAGCGACCTTTCAATCTTGCATGAATCACATATTCAAAAAGCAGTTACACAAGAGTGTCCTGGCATTCTTTGATGACATCTTGGTCTTCAACAAGACATGGGAGGAGCACTTAAGACACTTGGATGAGGTTCTTAGCATTATGGAGAATCAGTCGCTATTTGCAAAAGAATCCAAGTGTGAGTTTGGGTTGACTGAGATCCTCTAACTGGGACATGTAATAGGGGCAGATGGAGTTAAGGTTCATCAGGAGAAGATACAGGCAATCCTTGATTGGCCACCACCGCGGAATGTGTCAAACTTGAGAGGGTTCCTTGGGTTATGTTCTTATTACAGGAGGTTTGTAAAGGGATTCTCTCAGACAGCAGCACCCCTCACCGATCTCACTCAGAAAGGGGCTTTCAGGTGGACAGGTGAGGCAGAGATAGTCTTTGATAGACTCAAGACTGTCATGAGTACGTGCCCGGTTCTAGCATTGACGGATTTCTCTCGTCCGTTTGTTCTAGAGTGTGATGCTTCAGGTAATGGGATTGGTGCAGTATTGATGCAGGACATGCATCCCATAGCATATGAGAGTAGGAAACTTAAGGACAATGAGAGGTTGTACTCTACGTATGACAAAGAAATGCTTTCCATCATGCACGCCTTGGCTAAATTTAGACAGTATCTGGTGGGTGGCAAGTTTACAGTTAAAACGGATCACAACAGCCTGCGCTACTTCTTGGAGCAAAAAGAGTTAAACGAAAGATAGCAAAAATGGGTCTATAAAATTCAGGCATACAATTTTTGACATTGAGTATGTCAAAGGAAAAAATAATATTGTGGCTGATGCACTTTCTAGGAGACCCTCAGTTGCAGCTTGTTGTATCATGTCAGAGATTTCCGTTGATTGGAAATCCCATTTACTAGTTGAGTATTCTAAAAATACTCAAGCTTGTCAGATTCTAGACAATCAGTCCCCAAATAACAGGTACAAGGTAATTGATGACATCATCTTCTATAAGGACAAGATCTACCTAGTGTCAGATTCTAAGTTTAAGGCTAAGATAATGAGGGTTGTTCATGATGCGCCCATAGCAGGACATGCGGGGTTTTTCAAAACCTACAAGCAGGTCAGAGAGAGGTTCTCATGGAAGGGCCTTAAGGACGATGTCCTCCAGTATGTTAGAGAGTGTCAGACTTGTCAGCAAAACAAGTTCAAACACGAGCATCCGACCGGTTTATTGCATCCCCTACCCATTCCAGCTCAGAGGTGGGAAGGTATTTCGATGGTTTGCCGAGGGTACAAGGCAAGGAAAACATATTTGTGTTGGCGGACAGACTTCTTAAGTTTGCTCATTTCTTTGCTATTGCAGCAGATTGGTCAACTGCGCAGGTAGCTGAATTATTCTTCCGAGAAGTCTTTAGGCTGCACGGTCTTCCCAAGACCATTGTGAGTGACAGGGATAGTAAGTTTCTCAGCACCTTCTGGCAGGAGTTGTTCAGATTGGCAGGCACCGAATTGACTCCTAGCACCAGTTACCATCCGCAGACAGATGGCCAGACGGAGATTGTGAACAAATGGGTAGAAGGTTATCTCCGGAATTATGTAGCAAGGCAACTTACTATTGGGAGTTTTGCTACAACTCCACCTATCACATTACTATTGGCTTGTCACCATTTCGAGCTCTCTATGGCAGTGAGCCATTATCTTTTATAGACTTGGCTCTACAGGACAGCAGGGCACCGATTGCGAGAGACTGGCTACAGGATCATCAGGATATCCTTAGGTCTCTCAGAGAGAACATTCAGAGGGCACAGAATCAGCAAAAGATGTATGTTGATCGACATCGGGTAGAGCGGAGTTTTGAGTCAGGAGATATGGTTTACCTCCGTCTTCAGCGTTACAGGCAGAGTTCTCTAAAGAAGAGTGGGTCAGAAAAGCTCAAGCCCTGGTTTTATGGTCCCTATCGCATCTCCAGGAGGGTTGGTGAGGTGGCTTACGAGCTCGAGCTGCCGGCAGACAGCCGGATTCATAATGTTTTTCACGTGCCTTGCCTCAAGAAGGCAATTGGGCAACAAATAGTTCCTTCAGTTGGTTTACTCCCGCTTGACGAGGAAGGTAAATTGGTTATGGTTCCAACTGAGGTGATTGAGATCAGAGAAAGGAAACTGCGGAACAGGGGCATCAGAGAGTACTTGATTCGATGGAAGGACTTACCGATCAAGGATGCTACATGGGAGAGTGAGACTATTCTGCAGCATCCAACATTGAGATTGCTTGAGGGCAAGCAATCACGGGAAGGGAGGATTGTAATGTCCCTACTCCGTAGTAGGCCATTATGGTGCCTAATTAGCCTATCTCCCCATCCAGATAAGCTAATGGCTTCTTTCAGAGGATGCCAGCCAATCACAAGCTTCAGTGGGCAAATATTTATTATTTGGGCTCTTTTCCTAAAGTCAAGTTACTTTATTTTATAAAGTGATATTATAAAGTCACTTTATGACTTTAAGTTACTTTATTTCAAGAAGGTAACTTAAGTGACTTAAGTGAGCACTTTTATCCCACATTGCTTAAGTTTGTGTGTTTCCCTCACTTCGAGGTTATAAAAGAAAAAGGTGTTCTTGGGAAAAGCACCGTGGAATTTATAAACAAAAGATAAACGAATCTGGTTGCAATTGTGACTGGTCTATTTCTTGAAAACGTAGCCCCTTGAAGAAATATTGGGAAGTTGGACGTAGCCCTGACTTTCTCATTTGTGGTGGAATTATACAGATTTCACATTGTGCTTCATTGAGTAAGTAATTAGTTAAGTTAATACTCCAGCAATTTTCAGAGGATTGGTTTCAATTCAAGGTGATAAACAATTCGATTTCTACTCTACACATTGGAAATTGGTAGTATTGGATTTTGAGTGGTGAATAATTCGTGGGATTGGATTGAAGAAATCTAGCAAGGGTTCAGCAGTGGAAGATACCGGAATAAACGTTCTGCACTCATAAACTATCTCCTCCATCTTACTGCTTTTCCCAATGGCAAATAGAAGGTGACCAGTTGGGAAAATGTGGTGTGATAGACACCCATGGTCAACATTACTACCACGACTATCGGCTAGGGGCGGTAAGAACAAACGTCCATCATACCCGACGCCTGGCACCCGAGCAAGCATTGTGGGGAAGTCTGTGCTCACCGCGGGCTGACTGGGTAACACCTCTCCCGTATGCAACCGATGGTGTACGCGTTAGAGGATAGGGGGTCGAGCTGGTAGAGTCCCAACACTATAGAAGAAGTCATTCTTCCAAACGAGTTGGTGGGATCTCCATTTCCAGTCCAAGCTCGACGGCAGGAAATAACCACGCATTAGCATATTAACGCCAGCACCAATACCAGGCGTATCAAAGTGCTGAACAGGAGGCCGTGGGATATTTGCGGGTTTGATTTGGTAACAACGCCAACTAGTACCGGGCTGAGGATATTTGTATAATCTTGGCGACTGCAGCAAACCACAGAGAGAACGGCATACACCAAATGGTCCACGCCAGCATTCCGTGATTTAGTTCATTCCGAACGGTTTTATAAGGTGCACGTTTTTCTTGGCATCGGAATTTCTCTTTGTTCATTGTGATTGGGAAAACGTTGTCTGAGAAATATTTAGTATCTATATAATTGTATGCATACTCATGTCTTGAGTAATTTTGGAATCATTGGCTTAATCTTTGATATTAAAGGATTTACTTCCTTCTTGAGATTTTGGTATAAAAACACATGTTCATTTGCACAAAACTAGAGGGGAACATATCGTTTTCAGGGTATCAGAATATTTTGAGTCATTATCATCATAAGATCAGTCATAACATCACAGGCAAATGGTTAATTTATTCTGAATCTAGTTATTGCAAGTAAACCGTGTGGTTCAAATTTCTGAGAACATCATAAGAAAAAGGGGAAGCCTAGTCAGGGTCATTACATTTGATAGGGTTTATATGCTGATTTATCAATTTTGGGCCTTTCTTTCCAGCCATACCATTTAAAACACAACAGCAAGGCATTCTTTGATCATATTTGAGCTAATCATCACATCGCCAGCAAGACGTGGGCTTTCTTGGAATGCTTCAATTCTGAGTTTTTCAGGGCAGCGGACCGTACCAGTTAGTGTATGATTTTGCAGACATTAATGTCAGTAAACAGGTTTTACTGGAGGGCGTTTTGGCTTGGGTGTTGCTCACCAAACCCTAGGCATGCAATCAAAGGGTTTGATTTGCTGGATTCTTTCCAAATTACCATTGCAATCGCCACTGTTTGAAGACGGTTTAAATCAGAATTCTGAAAATGTTGATCAGATGTTGGACGTCTGAAAACGGTATGTTATAGTTCTTGATTAATGCTAGAAGTTTGTAGTTTATTGAGCAATTTGAATTCATTCTTGCTAGCAAATAATTCCCTTTCAATCAAATAATTCAGAAAACAAAAAAAAAATCAGAACATTGTGAAAACTCAAAAAAAAAACCTTGAAAAAAACTCAGTCAAATATTCTGCAAGGAATTTGAAAATTACAAAAGAGGGAGGGATATTTCACGTGACTTGATTTATGTCGGAGTTCAAGTTTTTCATCGGTTTAAACTGTTAAAAACAATAACAAAGAAACTAAACCCATCTGTGAGCAGACAAAAGGTTAGAGACTAAAGTAACTAACTGTAATCAAAGTTTGTTAGCTAAAGTTTCCTCCATTTAGTTGCCATTTTAGAAGATCTCAGCTACAAGTTCAAGGTAAAGGCAGTATTCAATAGCTATCATGTTAGCAGTATGATGCCAAGATGTAAGTAACAGGAAAAATAAATGTGATATCCATTTATCAAAAATCAATAGAACTACGTTTAACAGAACAAACCTTGCTCTCTATGAAAAATTTAATTTCTGGTAGGTTATCATGCAATTTTAACAAACATAAATTTGATATCCATCCAACACTTGGAAAGCTAATAGAACTATGCATACAGAACGAACCTTCTTCTTCATGAGAAGTCTTTAAATCATCTAGGATGGTATGCTTAAAGGTATCCCCAGAACTCAACTCATCCTGAAAATCAGTAAAGAATCTTGTCAAGCACGTTCAGCATTGACGTAGCTCAAAAATCTATAAACTCATTACTGTATGATAAAGATTGTCGAAAATATCCAGGTTAGCTGTTCAAAGATTAAAATATTTATCCATGAGGCAAGGCATTAACAACTGAATGGAAGAAAAGAGTTAAAATATAAAAGTAAATCTGGTGTTCTACAACTAAGTACACCAAAGTCAGATTCTTCAATATTCTTACATGAATTTTTGTCAGTTATGCTAAGAGGACATATAAAATGATGCCTCCCATTGTCAATATAACAATTTTCTCCTCATTTCTCAGCATAGATTATAGACATCAATAATTTTAAATACATCACTCTAAACTGTTTAAATTAAGATTACTAGTTCTTAGATTATTTTTGCATTCAGTTATGAATTTGAAAACAATAATGTTGATCATTAGAAAAAAATGAAAAAATAGTTGCTGACTTTTTAAATACTTTGCAACAGTAGTGTAAAGAGAAAACCAAACATTGCCAATGTAGGATATTTTGTTTGTAGGATATTTTGTTTGTAAGATTCCATCTAATTCGGGAAACCATGTTTGGCATGTGACTGGTATTCCAAACCTCACAAAACGGTTCATGTTTCAGTATTGTGACTCAGTGCAGAGCACTGTCATGTTCAATTGCGGCTCATGAGCTTGAAGAGCCTTGGTTGAAATTAGCTGCTAATAAAATGACCCTTTAAAGCTCCCACTACAAGACACAAACCTGTCACTAAAATTTAAAAGGTTAGACCAGTGGCTACAAAATATCTCTAATGACTCCCTTCAAAATCTCACCTTCATTGCTTCAATCTACCAAAACTTTGAATGCTATTAATCTACCTTGAAAGAACAATCAACCTGGTTCGTGGAGCCTCCTGTGCGTAATTTTCTGAGTACTTTACAATCCAAACAGAAAACAAGAAACCTCCAAAAGATTCAAAAGCCTTCATTTTCTATACCAAACTTTAAGGTCAATATTTGTAAAAGTCTAGAGGTGCAACAGTTTGAAACAGTGCGAGATTACCCTTGTAGATTTCATTTTCACAAAATCGATGTTTCCTCATCAAAAACTTTTGAATTTTAAGAGCAATTTGAAATTCAAGAGGTTATCCATATGACCCTAGATTCCATTCCTACTTGATGAATGCTTTATCTTCGAATGTGCAGGAGCTGATGAATATTGACACATTTTGTACTCAGAAGTGAAAATCAGCATCTTTTCTTTGTAGAAAGTGCCAATTGCATTTTGCCAAATTGAATTCTCTCAATTGCCCATGAAAAAGAAAGAGTGGGGAATGCTAGTGTTTTGTGTTTCTTTGTTCAGAATCTGTTTAAGAGAGCTTTAAACCAGTTGGTCATTTTGCTGCTAATTTGAATGTGAATTAACTAGATTGCTACCAGGCATGCTTCTAAAATTTCAGGTGTCTAAGATTATTCTTAGTTTTGTAAGGACCTATTTTTTGACATCTTAACAATACCAAATCTCTAGGTGAAATTAAGCTTGCCTCCTTCAATTAGTGTGCATGGAAGGAGAAGACTTGTATGGACTCAATGCCGAATTGGGACATCTTGACACTAATACCCAGAGAAGGATTCCTCTTAATCTGGTTCTCATGTCCAATTTCCTGCAACACACTAAAAAGGTGGTGAAGTGAATTGACTAAGATATTTTGTCCAAAAAACAGCCTTACCTTTTAAGTGCAGTAGTGCTTGACCTACTCAAGGTGTCCCTAAGGCAACACTTTCTAATAGCATATCATTTTCTATTGTTTAGTGCAAGAAGAGACTTCAAATTCACAAAATCAACTCAAATGTTTGATGTCTTGCATGAGGAGAGACCCAACCATTAATGGTAAATTGAGAGAATGTGTGCTCTAACCTTGCATGCTAGAAGGAACATTTCTTGGATTCATAATGGAGCTCCATTTCTAAAATTATCTCTTGCCAATATTTGTTGAAGGACCTATGACGCTATAACTAAGCAATATGTCGTTGAGTGCTTTAAACTCCAACATTGTTTTTTATCTTTTGAGATTCAGAATTGAGGAGTGAAGCTCTGTGGTCATATGAAGACAGGTGAAGCCTATGAGAACAGAATTGAGCAAATTTTTCTTTATGTTCATTGGGTAAAAGTTGGTGGCAGTTGTCAAAGGATTTTTTTAAGAATGTAAAAGCCAAGCATAATAATGAAAAAGGTAAGGTGGCCACAAAAGAAGGCAGGGATGTCCCTCATGGGTTTGTTGTCATCCAAAGGATCATTTGTAATCAAGTCTTATCACTAGAGTAGCTACAAAAGACACTACATCACATAAGAAATTTAAAAAAAACCTGATTTCAAAAAATTTCCTTACAATTTATGAGGGCAACCGCCAATTTCAAAAAATCTCGCTTGGACTTTGCAGTACATCAAATGCTCTGTATGGTACAGTTGGGTGGCAAAGTCTGAGCTTTCATATGGTCTGTACTGTTCCTGGACCTAATGAAGATCCTCAAGATCTTTGTTGCCAAAAGCACATGGAAAGCTTGTGAATCCTTCAAAAGCTGCTTTCACTAGAGAGGAGATCAATTCCGCACTCTTTTTGTGGTATTTGGTGCTCTTAAAGGATGAGGAATAATTAGCAAAGAGAAATGGGTTTTTGTGAAAGTAATCTCTTTAGAAAAGGCATTTGGGCAATGAGAGATATCTTTTATTTGCAGCAAGGAATTTCAATCTTGTAGCAAGAAAGTAATAACAGGTTTAAGCTCTAGGATGAGACAATTCTTTAATGGGTTTACAAGCTTATCCTGATACACACTTCCATAAGTTGGGTCATGAAATTTCCTTTAACTAGAGATGAACAATGAAAACGTCTTGGCCCACCATATTATATCAAACATTACTTTTGCTCGCTTAAGGAATGCAGGATATATAAAAAGCCCCTGTGGAGACTAATAGAGCGTGCTCTATCATTGTCTTCAGTTTTCCAAGGGTTTGCCCCTAGGCTGTGTTGATGTGAGTTTTGTACCACTACATAACATATAGGACTAAACGCTTGATACAGGGTATCAAACACTCAACCCTCTCTTGAAAAGCATAGACTCACAAAGGGCTTGAGGAAACACTCCAAGGTTCTTTACAACTGCGGATCCTAACTCATTTACAATGATGTGATTTGCTGGTAATCACGTCGGCGGGCTTACATTGTTCCTTCAAAGATATTGAACTCTAGCTATGATGACAATGGATTTTAGCTTTTCAATGTATATTCCCTTTGTTTCTCCTCCTGAATTTATGTCACTTCTAACTTCACTTATCAAACTCTCACTACTAAGCTACTCATTACCTTACTACTACTCCTAAGGATGAAGAAGTTAACAAATGGACGGGGATCGAACCTAATGAAAGCTTACCAGCGGTGCTACTCCCATAGATGCAAAGATTCGAAGGAAACAAAACTAGAGTACCACACAAGGCTTCCTAACGAGCCGCTAGGATGCTAGTGGCCTAGTATAAAGATCCCTATCAAACACTTGCTAACATCACCATGCAACTAACCATTTACTCTATTCTTACTTAACA
>MU225768.1:1879021-1901052 GCA_018584345.1 Thuja plicata
TTAAGGGAAATTAAGAAAAAACTAAAAGGGACATTACATTCATCAATGAAAACTTTCCCCAAGTGTGCTGAACCACATAATGGTGACACTATAGCCAAATGGGTTTGTTAAGTTAGGCCTTCAGCTATAGCCAAATGGGTGACACTATAGCCAAATGGGTTTGTTAAGTTAGGCCTTCAGCTACCAATATGTGAGCCCTTGAACTTATCAGAGTCCTAATTGATACACACAACAAATTGAAATAAACA
This sequence comes from Thuja plicata, assembly GCA_018584345.1. Taxonomy (NCBI): domain Eukaryota; kingdom Viridiplantae; phylum Streptophyta; class Pinopsida; order Cupressales; family Cupressaceae; genus Thuja; species Thuja plicata. Next base: position 1,879,270 of record MU225768.1, read on the forward strand.
AATTTCCATAGAGCAGATTTACTGTCAAGCATTAAGAAACGAATTGTATATGCAATAGAAATGATTGCAAGGAAATCTGACAATTAATCATCAATCAATAACAAATTAAAGGTTTTTGGATTATACTTTTGTTTATCTCTCAGAAGATGGGTTAATGGTGCTCAGCCAAAATTTCAGGACCTAAAAATCCCTCAAACCCTCTTCAAACTAGCTGTAGATATCTTATAGCATCGCAATGATGGCCAGCTAAACATAAAGTGAAAAGAAGCTCTAGCAATATCCTGCCATCTCTGTTTTTTGTTAGTTCCATAGTTAACTGGAGGCTTGTACCCTAATTTTGTTGCTTGCCTTCTGTGTTGGCAAAGGATCCATCTCACAACACATATGGGAATGGCTGTAGACATGACGAGACTTTAGATGAAGTTTCGTAGTGCCTCTATACATCTTTGGAAGCGTCCTTTGAAAATCGGAAAACTTTTAGATATATCATATTGATAATCACATTGGCATTTTCCGTAAATGTTGACAAAATATCAGCCCAAGAACATTTTGAACAAATCACCCCAAATCTTAGCCTATAGATATTTCATAGTTACATTATTGTCATGTTTTGATTTCAAGCTCTTAGATTTATTGATGGCTGGGGTTATAATCCCAGGCTTTAGGATATTGCTAGAGCTTCTTTTCACTTTATGTTTTGCTGGCCATCATTGCGATGCTATAAGATATCTACAGCTAGTTTGAAGAGGGTTTGAGGGATTTTTAGGTCCTGGAATTTTGGCTGAGCACCATTAACCCATCTTCTGAGAGTTAAACAAAAGTATCATCCAGAAATCTTTAAATTGTTATTGATTGATGATTAATTGTCAGATTTCCTTGCAATCATTTCTATTGCATATACAATTCGTTTCTTAATGCTTGACAGTAAATCTGCACTATGGAAATTTGTTTATTTCAATTTGTTGTGTGTATCAATTAGGACTCTGATAAGTTCAAGGGCTCACATATTGGTAGCTGAAGGCCTAACTTAACAAACCCATTTGGCTATAGTGTCACCATTAAGGAATTCAGAAATCACCTTAAATATTGGTGAAACAGAAAGGCAAGCAACAAAATTGGAACGGCCAGAGTCCAGAAATTACAATATTTCCAATATAATGTCACCATTAAGGACTTCAGAAATCACCTTAAATATTGGTGAAACAGAGATGGCAGGTAGAGGACCACTACTGGCACTATAAACTTATCAGAGTCCTTCTGGAACACATCTTCTGGCACTATAAAGGGTGTCATCTACACATTTGCTATATTGTAATGTCCCCTCCTTAATTTTATATCAGGAACGGCCATTTGCTCCTTGCAAATCACTCTCTACAGGCTGCCACCTTGTTTATGAAGGGAAAACAGAGGTCAATCAACAATCACTACATTTCATAAAAGAAAACAGTTTCCCAGTAGGCTCATATGATTATATAGGGAGCAGCGCCTGCTTAAGGAATATTTAATACTAATTACAATTACTTGTTAATAAAAGACATGAGAGGAGTTGCATCCCTTAAAGGCTTAAAGGGGAAGGGTATAAAAAGAGTTCAATAAAGGAGAACTGTGGAAGAATATCAAATGCAATTTTATACATCCGGTTTTGTAACCTGCAGAGGATAGACTGTGTCTTAACAGCCTGAGGACAAAACCCCTCTAGGCCTGAAAATAAAAGGACAAAAACCTGACTCAGACAGATTCAAAGTTCTTTACCAAAGGCATCCGATTGCATTAAATTGCTGCAGACTTCAAGAAAATCAACATTTCTAACAGAACAAATATCTGATAGCAATCTGAGCAGATTTCTGGATTCTATTATATTTAAGGAAAATTAAGAAAAAACTAAAAGGGACATTACATTCATCAATGAAAACTTTCCCCAAGTGTTCTGAACCACATAATGGTGACACTATAGCCAAATGGGTTTGTTAAGTTAGGCCTTCAGCTACCAATATGTGAGCCCTTGAACTTATCAGAGTTCTAATTGATACACACAACAAATTGAAATAAACAAATTTCCATAGAGCAGATTTACTGTCAAGCATTAAGAAACAAATTGTATATGCAATAGAAATGATTGCAAGGAAATCTAACAATTAATCATCAATCATAACAAAATTAAAGGTTTCTGGATGATACTTTTGTTTAACTCTCAGAAGATGGATTAATGGTGCTCAGCCAAAATTTCAGGACCTAAAAATCCCTCAAACCCTCTTCAAACTAGCTGTAGATATCTTATAGCATCGCAATGATGGCCAGCTAAACATAAAGTGAAAAGAAGCTCTAGCAATATCCTAAAGCCTGGGATTATAACCCCAGCCATCAATAAATCTAAGAGCTTGAAATCAAAACGTACAATAATGTAACTATGAAATATTTATAGGCTAAGATTTGGGGTGATTTTGTTCAAAATGTTCTTGGGCTAATATATTGTCAACATTTACGGAAAATGCCAATGTGATTATCAATATGATATATCTAAAAGTTTTCTGATTTTCAAAGGACGCTTCCAAAGATGTATAGAGGTACTACGAAACTTCATCTAAAGTCTCGTCATGTCCACAGCCATTCCCATATGTGTTGTGAGATGGATGCTTTGCCAACACAGAAGGCAAGCAACTAATTAGGGTTCCAATTAACTATGGAACTAACAAAAAACAGAGATGGCAGGTAGAGGACCAGTACTTGCCCCACAATAACCACTGTTTCACCAAAATTGCCACTATTTCACAGAATAAACTCTAGTTCACAGGTACAATTATCATTATAGCAAAAAATCACCACTGTTTTAAGTCATACCTAAGGTAGTTATCATTTTCAGTAAACTACCACTATCATAGCAGCATAATCAGGTTACTAACATACACCATAATAAACCACTATTTGACCAGCCTTGCAATCCTTCTGACTGAAAATGCCAACACTTCAATAAAGAAACTTATTTTAAGAACATAATCACCATAATGAATCGTGATCATAAAAATTACCAGATTTTCACCAGCATAATCAGTATGTGAAGAAAATAATCAGTATCTCGTCAGCATAATCATCATTATCACATAATAACCACTATGTTACCTGCATAATCATCATTTTAAACGGAATAACCATATTTCTCTATAATAATAATAATTCAGCACAGCGAAAATTATTTCACAGGTATAACCATCATTTTGAACAGAATAACCCTCATTTTACAAACATGATCATATTTCTGAGCAATATAATAAAAATAACACCAACGTAATCAACGTTTTGAACCAAATAGTCCTTACTCCACTAGCATAATCGTCAGTTTCAACAATATAAGCACTAATTTACAAGCATAAGAACAAAATAACCACTACTCACTAGCATAATCGTGATTTTGATCAAAATAACCAATATTAGAGCAGCATACGTGTCAACAAGACTACTGATATTCAACCAAAGCAAAGGCAAGTACAGATCTGAACGTACCTCAGTAGAAACGGAAACTTTCCAAGATCGCCTATCATTCACAGCCACACCGCGTGGAAGGGACCTTAAACGCACCGAAAACCCCTCAGCCAGATTAACAAGCGCCTTGCCGTTTTTACCGCTTCTATGCACTTCAAAGTGACAACAACTTCTAGCAGGGTTATTCAACTGCAGAGAACGCACAGGGCAGGCAACGAGAGACTGCATTTTCCTTGGCGGAATTCAACTAGACCTGCAATTTCAAAGGAACTCAGCTTCAGCAAAACTCACGGCCAAGAAAAGAATTCCCTCGCTATTTATAAGATCCTACAAGACAAACTAAAGCTTAAAGAGCTCAAATAAACAAGTATCTTTATGCTAAAGTGATGATCAGAATAAATTCGTTCTTCAGCAACAAAAACCTGGGAAAAATAGTTTTTAACACTGAGAGAATCTGCAAACTGTTTTTCAACGAGGTTATGTTTATCTACGTCGATCGTCAGAGTGCTGTCCGTTGTGCTTATCTGTCAGTTGCATTTGTTAGAGATCACGTATGTTAGTGCATATGTTATGTGTATATATCCTTCACATTGTGTATATATCAATCACATTGTGTATATACGTCAAAGTAATCTAGTTCAGCTTGCCGAATGTGAATGTGTTCCAAGCTTTTCACGCATCTTAGATTTTTTAAATCGCGATCGCTGTCGGACTAATAGTGATCTGAGATATTTGCATTTGGCGACTTCTAGAGGACAAAGTTTCTCTGGATTGTGTGTATACGTCCAAACCATGATCGCGGTTTTGTGTGTATAAATTCAAACGGTATACACACAAAACCGCGATCGTTTTATATATTTAAAAGGTGGCCCTTGAATTGGAAATACATTGAAATATAGCAACGCATCCCACCCACACGTCCCACAAATAATGCTTTAGAAAACTAAATTTTTATTGGTTAATCTGTTAGAGTACACTTCAATTTGTCTATAGAAGATATATTATTTTTATCTGTCATTTTCTGTATATAAAGATATGTGAAGGATTTTGTATAAAATATTATTTGTGCAGATTTATATTTATTCTCTACATTACATTAATAATAATAATGAGAAACATATGTTTAAAGGTAGTATTGGGAATTGTGCAGATTTATATTTATTCTGTGCATTACATCATTAATAATAATAATGAGAAACATATGTTTAAAGGTAGTATTGGGAATGTGCTTGTATTTTTTTCTTATCAATTGAGTAAATTTTTTATAACAAAATTATTTTTGTTTGGAATAGAAGTCAACAATATATACACAATAGATGGAGATGACTAGTTGTTCAACCATCTTTGATAGAAGAGTTCATGTTCTAAAAGGATTTTTTTAAGTAAGAGAAGGTGACTAAGGTCTAATAGAAATTACAACCTTCTTATTGCCTCTCTCCAAATAGGATAAACTTTCTTTATATTTCAAAATACAATTTTATTATAATAAAAGAATGTCAATAGATTGATTTAGAGATGTATTGTAAGTTTGAGATTTTGTTACTATTATCTTTTATTGTCTCAATAACATGCCATACTTCGAAGGGCCATCAAACAACTTAAGTAAATGTTTTGCACGCAACATGATCAATCAATATTAAAGCTAATAAATGTAGAATTAGAAGTCTTGGTATTGTATGTAAACAACTATAGTGGACTACCAAACAATCATGTTTGTATTCATTAAATTTGGTAACCTCTTCAAAGTTGATCCAACTTGGGGCACCTAATTATCTCCTAACGTTGAATGTTTACCAAGCCAGATCATGAAAACCTTGTGTCTCCCTTTCTTACACTCATACAATTCTCAAGTTTCTATTTTATAGATAGATTTCCAAAACTTTTCACAAATTCTTGCTATATGTCTATTTAAATTGTCATTTCCATTGGTGTGTGGTTATGTCTAGTTATGAGATCTGTTAACTCCAGAATTTGCACCCTAAAACTAAGCACCTAAACACTTAGAAATTCTGGAGAACATGGGAACAATCATAAGTTTGTGGGTAAACTATGTAGGTGACTGAACCTCCGGATTCTAGGCCGGTTCCTATTTGATGTTATGTGATGCTCCACCTGAACTACTGAAAACTTTAAACTTGTGAGGAAAAAGGGTAGAAAGTACTAAAAAATGAAGATTACTTGAACCTAAAAGGTGATGCACTAAAACAAGATGAAGGATTTGATATTTTAATAACACAATGATGGGAAAATAATCAACTATAAGACACAACTTTGATGAAAATCTTTGCATAAAAATGCTTCAGAAGAAGGCTTTAATGAATAATATCAAAAAGATATTAACCACAATCAATATTATTCCATTAAGTTGCACAACTTATGACCTATGCATAATAATTTTACTAACTCAAATAGGTGCCGAAATGAGACATAAATTTAAAGGTTTTTTGAGAAAAACATAGGAAATAAACATCAATCACCAGCTTTGCACACTGAAAATGAGTCCCAAAGTAGATCAAGCTAGTTGTATTATGCCTTCAAAGGCCAAAGAACATCAACTCCAAAGATACAATCCAGAAAATGAGCATACAAAGGATAATGAAATGTAACAATAGCCTTCTCTCCCTCCAAAACTGCTCCCCTCAAATGACAAAGGAGATCCAATATAAGGGAAAAACTCTCACCTGAAACCCCTGAAAAGCAGGGGTCGGATGTGAGAAAAATCCCTCCAAAAAAGGACTCAAAACTGCCACCTAAGAAGTCCAGATAGTCTAAAAGACCTATATGCCCAAGGACTAATAGTGATCACTCCAGTTTGGTCATAACAGCCCCTAAAAAGACTCCAATGACTCATAGAAGAGTCCAGCTTTATAACAAACACCAAAAACATGTCAAAAAGCCACCTCACCTTCTTCCACCTAGCCATAATTTGACTTTTTAATCCCCTATCTCTCCAAATCCGAAAATGGACTTTATCGTCAAACCAAAATGCACTATCTTAACTTTGCATTCTTTTTAAATAACAATTAATTGATTTATAACATATCAATTAATTACTATTTAATTACAATATTGCAAAGTTCATATAAAAAAATAACTCTTTTATTAAATACTATAAATAATATAGTAATATACTTTAACAAGTAATATATTACTATACTACTTAAAGTATTTATTTACATCTTATGAGTCATGTTTACATTAAGTGGATTTTGAAAAGGAACAAATCCGATACAAAATCAAAAGCCATGGATTTCAAAAGAAATACAAAACACCAAACTTAAAACTCATACCCTAAAAGAGCAAGGCATATTGTATTTTTAATTTGTATCTCAAAATATTTGAGCAAACATGGTGGCTATTCTGAAAGGGTTTCAAAACCCTAAGATGTTGTCATTGAAGAACTCTTGCACTATTTTGCTGCCATTAAAGGAGATAACATAGCATTTTGTCGAGGATTGTAACTCCAGATAATACCATTTGTTGATTTGTGGCTGTCATGGAAGAAAAACTGGGACTTGACTGCGAGAAGAGGACCTGAGAAATGGTGGGTCTGAGGTATTTCCATCTCTTGATGCCACGCTCTTTTATGAGAGATATTATCTATAATTAGTTGTTGTATTTTGTGACAAACTCTCTTCTCATGTTTTCATTTTCCTCATTGTTGTTGTATGTTAAAACTTTGTCGTTACCTTTAGAAACATTCAAAAGAATAAATCTGGGTTTTGAAATACTTGCAGCAGATTTGAAGTATCTTTTCTGTTGCTTATGAGCTATTGTCAAAACTGGGATTCATTTCTGGCTAGGTTCTCTCATGATGCTTGCTAGGTTTCCTCATGATGTTCTGCAAGTTTAAAAATCTGTCATTTTAATTATTTTTTGAAAGCATCTTCAGATTTTTAGAAACAAACTTACTATGGCGAAAAATTATGATATGGGTATGCCAAAATAATGTAATACAACCATTATTTGTTGCTATTGGAGTCGCCTTCTGAAACTTGAAATACACTTGAGCTGGTTTTCTCTTTATCTCGAAAAGTTACATGTACGCCATTTTGATTACTTTTTTGAACTTTCAAGCTATATCTTCCTTCATTTTTTTTTTAAACTTCTGCGGTGAAAAGAAACCAAGAAGTTCTGGAAACATTTGATCCTGGGTAAGCACACTGTAAATGGAACACCTTTTTTGAAGTTTTGAACACTGCCTGTGAATTTTTTGTATTTCACCTTTTCAAATCCCTGAATTTGTCCAGCAAGTTTTAAATTTTGGACATATGTAACACTGTACTGATGCATGCCCTCTAATGTTTGAATTTCTCTTCACATAGTGTGAAAAGAACACCAATTTTTATGGTGAACTGAAACAAAAGGTTTCAAGTAAGATACTTGTCCCTTTAATGCTTCTTTTGTTTTTGTATCCTGTGCCTGCATATTGTAGTTACATTCACTTGGAAATTGGAAACAAAAGGTTTCAGAATAATAAGTATTCTGACCCTTTGATGTTTTAATCAATCAGATTTATACTGTTGTATAGTCCATTATAAAAGGTTTCTATGTTATGAATAACACGTCCCTTTAATATAATATGTTACTGCTTGATTTTGCAACCTGTAAGCTAACTATTCCAATGTTCATGTCGGGCTCATACCCAAAGGGAGCCTCAGTCAGGGGCACATACGCATTAGAATAGTTAACTTCCAGATTTCAAGATCAAGCAGATTAGCAGTAGATTTTCTTTGATATAGATTCAGAACTAGGGAAAGATAGCATATATGTGGGGTAATCAGTTGTAGGTATTCAGTCATTGCTTAGATCTTCCAAGATCTAACCCCACTCTTTACCTTATGTAGGGAATTGAAGACCAGAACTGGGCGGATCGGGAGCTGGACCAGGAGCAACATCAAGGATTATTTAACCAGTCAAAAGCTGAAAACACAATGACTGGTTACCTCTAACCTTTCCTTCATATATATCTTATTTTTTTGAATATTCTGAATATATATGAAAGATACAATTAAACCCACGGCTTGTGTGAGGTCTTTTACTTTCAGCATTTCAATTCATTCTATCAGAGTTGTAAATGAAAATTGTATATATCAGTTGATGATTTATACAATGAACACTATCTTTTTTTTTTTGCTCAGAATAAAAAATGATTGGAAATGGAAAAGAACTGGAAGCAAATGAATGAATAGCTTGTGAATTCTTATGTAATGTTACTATTAGGCTAAATTTTAGCATGTATAGAAATTTAGTAACATTTTTGGCGACTTTTGCTACTTGTCTGCCTGCTAGACATTTGAGACCAATTTGCCTTTGTTATTCAATGGGCACGGAGTCTGAAAAATTCAACCTAAAACCTAGACCAGACTCCTAAAGTTGTTGGTTAATCTTGATATGCATGTAAATGAGTCTATTGACCCGTGACACTTAATGAGCTAATTTATGTGCATGACCAGGCCTAAGATGCAACTTTAAGAGTGAAACTACTCTCATGTCTGGGTATGTTGATCATACAAACATAAATGTGTTTTTTAGATGGATGCATAGGTTTGGTGGACTCATATATACACACGTGAGTGGAATCTAGTGGGTCTATGAAAATGAACTTGTAGGACTTGACTAGAAAATACTACATAACCAGTCATATGTGCCTATATGCATGTACCAAGGATGTGCATGTTTAACAAACATATTTATGCATGTATGAAAAACATACACAGACATGAAAGTAAAACATGAAAACCTAAACCAGCAACTTAAAACAACACACTAGACCTAGGGAAAACAGGAAAACTAAACTAAGGAAAGAAACACATAGACCTGTGCTTGGACAGCACTTAGGAAAAACTTAAACTACTATGCAAATGTGTTTATTGAGAGCATGAAACCTAACCTAGTATATACAAGATAGGACTGATAGATCATACCTTGAAGCATGGCTTGAGGTGTATCTCATTTACAGGGAAAGGTAGAACATCTCCCTCCATGGTAGCAAGTTGAAATGCATTGTGCTCTTTGCATTCAATTATTAGAAATGGGCCAGCCCACATATGATCAAACTTGTTATGGTGCCTTGGCCTGCTCTTAAGGACATCCCATTTCAAAACCAGATCACCCACCTTAAATGACCTTGTTATAGCCTTCTTGTCAAAAGTACGCTTAGTTTGCAGCTGTCGGTATTCCATTGTTTGTAATGCTTTCCTCCTTTCTTCCTCCATTTCAGTCAATTTAGCATATCTTAGACTTAGAGGGTCATCCTTCTCAAACAATATTAACTGATCAGCCAACTCAAGTGAAGGGAACTCAGTAGAAATGGGTAACCTGGCCTGTTTCCCATAGAATAGAACACAGGGGGAATTACCAAGTATTTGCTTAGGGGTAATTCTATCCAGCCATAAGGCTAATCTCAATTTTGCATGCCAATCCCACTTGTTCTCTTCCAATATCCTTTTGATAATTCTCAACAGATTTTTATTAGTACTCTCAGCCAAACCATTACCCTAAGGGTAATAATTTGATGAAGTGTTTAGGTAAACACTATTTTTTAAAGCCCATTCAGTAATTCTAGCTCCCACAAATGCTAAAGCGTTATTAGAGATAATTGAGTCAGGAACCTCAAACCGGGTGACCAAATCATCATAGAAACTTAAAATGGAACTTTCATTTGCCTCTCTCAATGCAACAACCTCTGTCCAGCAAGTGAAATAATCTGTGGCAGTTAAGATCCATGTATGTCCAGCGCTGGAATGAGGATTTATAGGTCCCACAAAATCGATACCCCACCTCATGAATGGTTGTTCAACCAAAATGGGCTGCAAAGGCATAGCAGCCAACCTTTCTTTTCCTGCAAACAATGCACATTGCTTGCATTTTCTTTCCCAGGAATGGGCGTCCTTGAGCAAATTGGGCCAAAAATACCCAGCCCTCATGATCTTATAAGCTATTGTCTTAGGTGAAAAGTGGCCCCCTGCTTCATGAAACTGCTCTAAAAGCTTGCTAGTCTGATTATTATCAATACATCTGAGCAGCACACCATTTAAATCTTTTCTGAACAATACACCATTAATTAAAACATAGGGTATAGACTGTAACCTAAAATATCTTCGCTTGGCTCTATCAAACAGTGGAGGACACTCTCCTGTTTGTAACAAATGGACCATTTCCTGCAACCAGCTAGTTGTTTGTTCTTCTGCAACATTCGTATCGCCATTAAACAATGACATTTCATCATAAACACTTATAGCGTCATTTACCAGTAAATGTTCTCCTCCTTTTTCTGAATTTACAGATGAATAATCTGCCATATGCTCACACAACCCTTTACCTCTCACCAATTTGGTGATTTTTATGTCAACATCAAACTCTATTACCTTAGTTATCCACCCAGCACACTTTTCATTAACATCTCTACTAAGAAAGAACTCCTTGACACTAGGGTGAGAGACCATAAGGTGTACCTTATTGTTTGATAGCAGATGTCTGAACTTCTTGAGACTTTTAATGACTGCAAATGCATGTTTCTCAACAAAACTATAATGCTGCTCATAGCCTTCAAGTCCTTTGCTGTAAAAAGCAATAGGCTGCTCATATCCTTCATCATTTTTCTATGCTAGAACAACTGAAATAGCATCAATACTCCCATATGCATATAAAATGAAGTCCTTAGAAAAATCAGGATTAACTAAGGTTGGAGCTAATGATAGGGCTTCTTTTAACAACTGAAAACTTTTTTTACCTTCTTTGGTCCAAGAGAAAACTGCATTCTTTTTAAGCATTGTTGTGAGAGGCCTAAGTAAAGCAACAATGTCAGGCATAAATCTTCTTACGAAGTTGATTCTTCCAATGAAACTTTGCAACCCTTTTTTGTGGTTGGGCAAAGGCAGCTCTAAAATAGCTTTGACTCTTTCAGCATCAATTGTAATCCCATCATTAGACACTATGTGTCCCAGCAGTTTACCTTCATGGACTGCAAAAATACATTTTTTAGGATTTAGGGATATTCCAAATTCCCTGCATCTCTCAAATACTTGTTTTAGATGACTTAAATGTTGATCAGTATCCTTTGAAAAGATAGTTATATCATCAAGGTAAACCAAGACCATTTTATACAATAGCCCCTTAAAAGCCATGTACATTGCCCTCTGAAAAGTAGCGCCAGCATTAGATAAGCCAAAAGGCATCTTTTTATAGGCCATAGTGCCCCACTTAGTAGTAAAAGCAGTTTTGTATTGATCTTCATTCTTAACCAGCACTTGATTATAACCTGAATAGCCATCTAAAAGTGAGAATCTTTCTGAACCAACTACAACTTGAAAGATTTGTTCCATGGAGGGTAGCGGGTAGTGGTCTTTTAATGAAGCCCTATTTAAATCTTTGAAATCAACACAAAGCCTAATTTCCCCATTCTTTTTCCTAACAGGGACTAGATTTGAAACCCAACTAGTGTGCTTGATCTCATAAATGATTCCTCCTTCAATTAGCTTAGTCAACTCCTTAACCATTAGGGGCTCTAACTTAGGATTGAGGGGTCTCTATTTTTGCTTAATAGGCTTAGCATTAGGTAGTAGTTCAATAGTATGTTAAGCAATCTCAAGATCAAACCCTTTAAGATCGGAATACTCCCAAGAAAAAAATCAGGAAATTGTTGACATAACTTAACAAAATCAGCCTTTTCTTGTTCAGTACAGATTTTACCAACCTTTAGGAATTTATCCGCAGCAACTTCCACATCCTCATAATGATCATCTGTAACCTGCATACCAGATTTGTTCTTTTTAAACTGATCATTAGAATTAAAAATAGATTCTAATGTGACAAGTCCTTTAGGTAGCTTATTTGTTTTGAGCCGGATAACCTAGTCATCATAATTTTGCACATCTTTGCTTGGGTTAGACACAGAAAAAACATCCTCCTCTAACAAAAAATTATGAATGTGCTCATCACTATCAAAAACCTGCCAATTATCATTGTTGTCAGGAACTGAGGGCCTGACAATAATCTTAACATGTTGCTGGTCACACCCTTTTGCAATACTGTTATGAATATCAGACTAAGCCCCTATTGCTGCCAACCTATCAGCATGTTGATTAAGCCTTCTTGGAACTGAAATTACATTAAAAGCCTCAAAATCCTCTATCATATCCAGAACTCTATGCTTATAGGCTTTTAAAGTATCATTTTTTACAGCATTTAACCCTCTAACCCGATTGACAATTAACTCGCTATCACCATGAACTTTTAAAGACTTGATTCCCCTTTTCCTTGCTCATTCCAAACCATTAATTAAACCTTCATATTCTGCAGAATTATTTGAGAAAGGAAAACTAAAATGAAAAGATGCATAATACTTATCTCCTTTAGGGGAAATCAACATTGCACCACCACCAGCACCATTTTTACTCTTAGAACCATAAAAAAAATCTCCCATACCTCATTTTCCTATTCTGAAACATAATTTGCAGCTTTAACCAAGTTAGGCATGAATGCATCAGGTTCATGAATCGTGTACATACCTATATCGGTCTGATGTATAACAGAATTTTGATCATCACAAGTATTTTCATTTGCCCATTGATCTAACAAGATATCGGGGATCTCATCAGTGTAAGTACTTGGGTCATGTAGATCAGATCTTTCATTTTCATCAAAAGACATCATATTAGCATTAATAGCAGGAGGGACATAGGGCTCAATATGATCCTTAAAAAGTACCTCATACTTTATTGTAACCTTAGTGCCATGTCTTGTCCTAAAAAACATGTGGGACCAATCAGAAGAAAAATAACCCCCAATCTTTGCTGTGAAATCTCTAGACAAGCATATAGCAAAATAGGGTGGAAGATCAATCACATAAATGTCCTGAGGTATGGAAAAACTAGGACAAGCATGAAGAGTCAAACTAGCACCTTTGATTAAACCAACAGTATTAACAGTAGACCCATCCAGTTGAACCACTCCCTTCTCTAATAATTGATATTTCAAACCCAGCTGATCAGCAATCTTTTTGGGCATGACTGAACTTGTGGCTCCATTGTCCACCATACAATTATGAACCAGCTTATCTCCTATGATTAATGATATGTAAAAAGGAGGAGGCTTAGCTGTTGGTTTACTATCAACTTTATCAGTATTTGAAAAGACAGTCCTAACTGGAACCTCACCATTACTAACAGACTTATTCTTCTTGCTCAATTCAGTTTGTAAAAGGTCAATCTGACCTGGAAAAGATAAAGAATCCCACATACTGATAGAAACATTTGTCTTTTTCATGTTTTCAATAATATTAAAAGGCAACACAGCATGTACCTTTTGTTGAACCTTGGGAACAACATGTTGTACCTGTTGTTGTTGCTGCTCATGAGTGCCTACGGGAGAATTTCCTTGTAGTTTTGCTTGCACTTGAGATGTAGATGAGCCTGCATTTGCTGCATTCTTGCTTTTTACTGCATCTTCACTATCTAGAGCTCTTTTTTAGGTTTGGTGTAAACAACAGGTGTAGAGTCATCTCCACATATTGCAATGAATTCCTCCCCTAGCCAATTCATCAAAGTAGCATTAGTAGGAGGTGCATCCTGCTGCTGGTCAAGATCACCTTCAGGCACATGTTGTGAGATTGATGAATTTTGTACCATTAATGCTTGGTTAATAATACCATTGGAACATGTGGCCTAATTATGGGGTTGATTACAAGGGTAACACCACTCATAATCAGCTGCATAATTATTCTGAGAAGGCACTAAATCTCGCACAGTATTCAAAGGTATAGGAGCATAGGGCTTATAAGGTCTTTGATTCAAATTTTGTCTGTTACCAGCATAATTTCCTTGATAAGGTTGCCTATTACCCTGATATTGGCCTTGACTAGGCTACTGATACTGGTTTGCAGCCTGATTTTGTGGTTGGTAAGGTTGTCTAGCTTGAAACTGTTGTTTTTTAAGGTTGACAATCTCGTTACTGAAAGTTTGTAACAACCCCTCTATTTTCTGTTGGCTGCTTTTAACTTCCTTCAACTCTAAAGATGGGCCTGCAAGGGTCAATTATTGATTAGTAACAATAGGTAAGGGATTAAAAGGTGGTATTTGCAAAGGCGTGTTAGACTAAATATTTGGAAAATTTGGCATGGGTGGCCTAGGGGCTATTTTTCCTGCTTGAATAAGGTTGTTCTCAGCCCTTACTACTGTAGTAAATGCTTGGGGTAATGAGATACCTCCTATAGACTGGATCATGATAGATATGTCACTGTTCAAACTTTTTAGGTAATACAAGAAGGCATGGTCAGCACTAGGCCTTACTGCAACAAGTATCCTATTCCACGTTTTATGAAAATGGGTGTTAAAATTCGTCATTTGTTCTTGTGGAGCCCTTTTAATTGTTGCCAATTGCTCTACAAGTGACAAATGATCAGATTTGTCCTTAAAAAATGTAGTGAATGCATGACCCAATTCATCCCATGTACTGATTGAAGCCACAGCCAAGCTCCTAAACCATTCTAATGCCTTTCCTTTAAATGAAGTTGCCAATAATCTGACTGTTACATCTTCTTGTGTGATATGATGCACATTGCAGAGAGAGGCCACATCTCTGATGTGTTCAAAATTTGTTGTTTGAGTCTCCCCTGTGAAGTATGGTAGTCCTTTAAAGGCTGCTAAAGGTATGTCATTGTGCACGGCAAGATTTAAAGGGCTGGCTTGATCAAAGGGTACGAAAGCAAAAGCTCTGACCATATTGCTAACTTGCGTTGATGCACTTGCTAAACCAGCACTAGAATTTGTTGGAGTAGAGGATGAAATACTTGCTGAAACACCACTGGATCTTTCCTGAGAAGTACTTGTTGCTGAGGCAAAAATAGTCCTTGAATCGGTCTGAAAAACCGATGATTCAAAAGGATCAGAAATTTTTTCTCTTATAGTTGGTGATGTTGAATGCCTTGCAGGATTCTCTCTTTATTTTTTCCTTACTCTTCTTACATAAACTCTTGGAGGAGAAGATTGAACCCTCTTTGTATTTGGATTTTGTTTGAGAGTTCTGCCTTTCCTTTTGGGTGTTTCCAACTGCAGATATTCAAATGTACTTGAACTTCTTGTCTCAATTTTTCTCATAAAAAATTATTGCAGCACTGCAATCACTGCTCTTTCACCAGGGAATCGCCAGATACACTTAATAAAAGCCTCAAACAGGTCAAAATTTCATAGTGATAGTATATCAAATCAGCATGAAACTAAAAAACATAAACTTCTTGTCCCATCGGGCGTGCCAAAACTGTTAACTCCAGAATTTACACCCTAAAACTAAGCACCTAAACACTTAGAAATTTTGGAGAACATGGGAACAATCACAAGTTTGTGGGCAAACTATGTAGGTGACTGAACCTCTAGATTCTAGACCAGTTCCTATTTGATGTTATGTGATGCTCCACCTGAACTATTGAAAACTTTAAACTTTTGAGGAAAAAGGGTAGAAAGTACTAAAAAATGAAGATTACTTGAACCTAAAAGGTGATGCACCAAAAGAAGATGAAGGATTTGATATTTTAATAACACAATGATGGGAAAATAATCAACTACAAGACACAACTTTGATGAAAATCTCTTCATAAAAATGCTTTAGAAGAAGGCTTTAATGATTAATATCAAAAAGATATAAACCACAATCAATATTATTCCATTAAGTTGCACAACTTATGACCTATGCATAATAATTTTACTAACTCAAATAGGTGCCGACATGAGACATAAATTTAAAGGTTTTTTGAGAAAAACATAGGAAATAAACATCAATCACCAGCTTTGCACACTAAAAATGAGTCCCAAAGTAGATCAAGCTAGCTATATTATTCCTTCAAAGGCCAAAGAACATCAACTCCAAAGATACAATCCAGAAAATGAGCATACAAAGGACAATGAAATGTCACAATAGCCTTCTCTCCCTACAAAACTGCTCCCCTCAAATGACAAAGGAGACCCAATATAAAGGAAAAACTCTCACCTAAAACCCCTAAAAAGTGGGGGTCGGATGTGAGAAAAATCCCTCCAAAAAAGGACTCAAAACTGCCACCTAAGAAGTCCAGAGAGTCTAAAAGACCTATCTGTCCAAGGACTAATAGTGATCACTCCATTTTGGCCATAACAGCCCCTAAAAAGACTCCAATGACTCATATACGAGACTTTATAACAAACACCAAAAACATGTCAAAAAGCCACCTCACCTTCTTCCACCTAGTCATAATTTGACTTTTTAATCCCCCATCTCTCCAAATCCGAAAATGGACTTTATCATCAAACCAAAATGCACTATCTTAACTTTGCATTCTTTTTAAATAATAATTAATTGATTTATAACATATCAATTAATTACTATTTAATTACAATATTGCAAAGTTCATATAAAAAATAACTCTTTTATTAAGTACTATAAATAATATAGTAATATATTACTATACTACTTAAAGTATTTATTTACATCTTATGAGTCATTTTTACATTAAGTGGATTTTGAAAAGGAACAAATCCGATACAAAATCAAAAGCCATGGATTTCAAAAGAAATACAAAACACCAAACTTAAAACTCATACCCTAAAAGAGCAAGGCATATTGTATTTTTAATTTGTATCTCAAAATCTTTGAGCAAACATGGCGGCTATTCTGAAAGGGTTTCAAAACCCTAAGATGTCATCATTGAAGAACTCTTGCACTATTCTGCCGCCATTAAAGGAGATAACATAGCATTTTGTCGAGGATTGTAACTCCAGATAACACCATTTGTTGATTTGTGGCTGTCATGGAGGAAAAACTGGGACTTGACTATGAGAAAAGGACCTGAGAAATGGCGGGTCTGAGGTATTTCCATCTCTTGATGCCATGATGTTTTATGAGAGATACTATCTATTAATTAGTTGTTGTATTTCGTGACAAACTCTCTTCTCATGTTTTCATTTTCCTCACTGTTGTTGTATGTTAAAACTTTGTCATTACCTTTAGAAACATTCAAAAGAATAAATCTGGATTTTGAAATGCTTGCAACATATTTGAAGTATCTTTTCTGTTGCTTATGAGCTATTGTCGAAACTGGAACTCATTCCTGGTTGGGTTCTCTCATGATGCTTGCTGGGTTTCCTCATGATGTTCTGCAAGTTTAAAAATCTACCATTTTAATTATTTTTTGAAAGCATCTTCAGATTTTCAGAAACAAACGTACTATGGCGAAAAATTATGATATGAGTATGCTAAAATAATGTAATACAACCATTATTTGCTGCTACTAGAGTCGCCTTCTAAAACTTGAAATACACTTGAGCTATTTTTCTCTTTATCTGGAAAAGTTACATGTATGCCATTTTGATTACTTTTTTGAACTTTCAAGCTATATCTTCCTTCATTTTAATTTTTTTAAACTTCTGCGGTGAAAAGAAACCAAGAGGTTCCGGAAACATTTGATCCTGGGTAAGCACACTGTAAATGGAACACCTTTTTTGAAGTTTTGAACACTGCCTGTCAATTTTCTGTATTTCACCTTTTCAAATCCCTGAATTTGTCCAGCAAGTTTTAAAGATTGGATAGGTGTAACACTGTACTGATGCATGCCCTCTAATGTTTGAATTTCTCTTTGCATAGTGTGAAAAGAACACCAATTTTTATGGTGAACTGAAACAAAAGGTTTCAAGTAAGATACTTGTCCCTTTAATGCTTCTTTTCCTGTTGTATGTTGTGCCTGCATATTGTAGTTACATTCACTTGGAAATTGGAAATAAAAGGATTTAGAATAATAAGTATTTTGTCTTTTTGATGTTTTAATCAATCAGATTTATACTATTGTATAGTCCATTATAAAAGGTTTCTATGTTATGAATAACACGTCCCTTTAATATAATATGTTACTGCTTGATTTTGCAACCTGTAAGCTAACTATTCCAATGTGCATGTCGGGCTCATACCCAAAGGGATCCTTGGTCAAGGGCACATACGCATTAGAATAGTTAACTTCCAGATTTTAAGATCAAGCAGATTAGCAGTAGATTTTCTTTGATATAGATTCAGAACCAGGGAAAGATAGCATATATGTGGGGTAATCAGTTGTAGGTATTCAGTCACTGCTTAGATCTTCCAAGATCTAACCCCAATCTTTACCTTATGCAGGGAATTTAAGACTAGAACTGGGCGGATTAGGAGCTGGACCATGAGCAACATCAAGGATTATTTAACCAGTCAAAAGCTGAAAAGTCAATGACTGGTTACCTCTAACCTTTCCTTCATATATATCTTATTTTTTGAATATTCTGAATATATATGAAAGATACAGTTAAACCCACGGCTTGTGTGAGGTCTTTTACTTTGAACATTTTAATTCGTTCTATTAGAGTTGTAAATGAAAATTGTACATATCAGTTGATGATTTATACAATGAACACTATCTTTTTTTTTCTTTTTTTTTTGCTCAGAATAAAAAATGATTGGAAATGGAAAAGAACTGGAAGCAAATGAATGAACAGCTTGTGAATTCTTATGTAATGTTACTATTAGGCTAAATTTCAGCATGTATAGAAATTTAGTAACAAGATCATTATGCTAACCCTAATAAATTCATTATGATGCTTACATAAATGATTGAGTTGTATTGTCTCATACTGAATATGTGGGTGCTAATTATAATGTAAGAGAACATTCGAATATAAGAATGCTAATTCTAATGTAAGAAAACATTCATAAGGTGATAATTTTAATGTTATTATTTTATCCTGGAACACCAACCCATGTACCTATAGGTAAGACACTTGAGAAAATGTGATTCCCTGGACTCAAAACACCAAGTCTGCCCATGAACATTTTGTGTAGAATGGAGAAATTGGATATGTGTGTGTACAAGTTCCAAAAGGAATGCCACCATCTAAATCAAAACTGCTCAAGCCCACATTTACCCATACAACGGAACCTTCTTCCCTTCCACCATAAAGAACATAGTGTGGTGACTTTTTCCTGACTAGTAGTACTTTTACAATTGCATAGATGTTGAAAATTTTATTGAACACTTTCATATGCTAAGAACTTAACCAAATATTAACCATTCATCCCATTCAACTCTTGTAAAGAAACAAATAACAAAAATAGAAAGACTAACCCACATAACACCAACATTTTTAAGTGAAAAAACTAATGTGGGAAAAACCACGGTGAGAATCACACTCACTATATGAAGAACATATTACAATGTTTTAGGCCAAAGACAAAGGAGCTCACTACTCCTAATTTGGACTTGTTCGCTAGGGCGCACAACCTTAGGGAAAAACATATGAACTTACAAATAACTAAGATCACTTTCTTCTAGGCAAGGTACAATACAAATGATTGAACTGAATAGAAGCACATTCTTTGAAATGTTGATTATAATCCATTGTTATTCCTTTGCTCAGACATCAATAATTGATTTCATCTCTACTTGTATGCCCATTTGTACCTTTGCACTTTGTAATGTCTCATGCACACACACACACACACACACACACACACACACACACAACTCTGACGGATATATTCGCCTTTATATATCCACAACAATGCAAAATAACATCCAATAGGTCGGCCTAATAAGATGTAGTGTGTAACACATAAACTATCATCCCCAAACTCAATCTCCAAAGCAGGCGGAAGGGAAGTAAGATGTGTAAGGTATCACACCATGTCAAAACATTTTTTTCTTGATCCAAAATAATAGTCATTATCATCACATGTCACCGCGAAAACAAAAACATCTTGAGTTGGCCCCAAAGAATAAAACTACTGATGTGCATCAGCCAAACAAACATAAAAGGTAGTACAGACCTCCTCAACTACCACAGATGCAAAATATATCATCATTTGACACCAATAAAATAGTATCTGATAATCGCAACTCCAAACCACCTAAAGGCAAAGGAATGCAAAGCATTCCTATTGTACCATTTGAAATTGTAAGCACCTCAGTTGTGAACAATTTTGTGGATGTTTAGCACCCTATTTAGTATGTTTCACTATAGTTTGCATTTTAGGACTTCACATATGCACTTAATGAGTACCTAAATTCAAATTTTTATTCTTTCTCTCTTCAATTTCTTGCAAGATCGAGGTAAGCTCTTACCCCTAAGTGAGGTCCTCTATTATTTATCCAATCCAATATTTTACTTCATCACCAAGGCCCTATTACATAATTAGTTTCCTTTTTCTTATCTCCTGACCTTGGAACTAGTTGTCAACCTAAGCCCTATACCCTATGGTTATCTGGGACCTCCCAGCTAAGTTTGGTCTTTTTTCCTAGGGTGCACAACATTTGGAACATTCTGCACCTTGGGTTTTGGGCTCAAATTTGAATTGGGACCCTGAGTTGGCACTTTGGAGGTATTTCCAGATCTACAGTCAGCCTCTCTATCTAGATCTTTCTGAATTGCTATAAAATCAAGCATGATACTTCATTTGCATTTTATGAAATTAATTGCAAGGTGAAGCCCCAATTTGAATCTATTTCATGAAGTGAAAGCTTGTGGAACTAGATTTATAGAAAATCTTCATCAATCAAAATTTTTAGTCAAGCATTATTCCATCAATTCAAGAATCCAAGCATCTTTTTCAAGCATTTCAATCTAAATTCAACTATGGAGCTTCAAAGTGATTATGAAGGTGATTAGGAGACTATTGATTGTTGGTTATCCTGTACTCTTCCTCTCTAGGATTGGGTATTGTTTCTTGTCATTTTCAAATCTACATCTTTGTGCTTTATATTTGCCTCTTTGTATTTCAGCTCTATGTTTATTTTATGCTTTTAATTACATACACATCGATTGCATTATATTTAGGGTTTAATCTAAGGCACTAGGGTAAATTCTTTACATATTTTTCTCATAGAAATTTAGATACACACACATTCTAAATTCATGAGCACTATAATGTCCCCATTTTCATGAGCATCAGAGTTTGAGGGATTAGCCTATTATTTTGTCCCTCGTAGGCTAATGAGGTTGGTTAGAGGGTACTTTGAGGGATGCATCTTCTTCAGTGGCCGGGGTTTTGCAGGTTTGGCTTTCGTTTGAGGTCTCCAGGACTCCGTATGCAGTACTTACTATTTATAGTAAGTCAGAGATGTTAGAGATGGATCCCTTCTATTTTTAGTAAAGGGGTATGGTCGTATGCAGATTTGTTATGTCAGCTCCCAGTTCAGACGGCGTGCAAAAATGATGAGTAATAATGGAGATATTAATATTTATTTGGCTAAAATAAATATTAATAGTTTGAGCTTATATTATAAAGTTATATTATAATTTAAGTGACTTAATGTTGAGGGTC
>MU225768.1:1912332-1923422 GCA_018584345.1 Thuja plicata
AGAAGATGAAGAAGAAGAAGAAGAAGAAGAGGAAGAGGAAGAGGAAGAAGAAGAAGAAGAAGAAGAAGAAGAAGAATAAGAAGAGGAAGAGGAAGAGGAAGAGTATGATATGAGGTAGCTTGCATATGATAGGAGATGTCAAAATGAGGAAGAAGAAGAATAAGATGAAGAAGAAGAAGAAGAAGAAGAGGAAGAGGAAGAAGAAGAAGAAGAAGAAGAAGAAGAAGAGGAAGAAGAAGAAGAAGAAGAAGAAGAAGAAGAAGAAGAAGAAGAGGAGGAAGAGGAGGGAGAGGAAGAGGAAGAGGAAGAGGAAGAGTATGATATGAGGTAGCTTGCATATGATAGGAGATGTCAAAAAGAGGAAGAAGAAGAAGGCTTGCACTTGATATCTTGAGTATGATATGAGGTAGCTTGCATATGATAGGAGATGTCAAAATGAGGGAGAAGAAGAAGAAGAAGAAGAAGAAGAAGAAGAAGAAGAAGAGGAAGAGGAAGAGGAAGAGGAAGAGGAGGAGGAAGAGGAGGAGGAGGAGGAAGAGGAAGAGGAAGGAAGAGGAAGAGGAATAAGAAGAAGAAGAAGAAGAAGAAGAAGAAGAAGAAGAAGAAGAAGGCTTGCACTTGATATCTTGAGTATGATATGAGGTAGCTTGCATATGATAGGAGATGTCAAAATGAGGAGAGATATAGCGTTTATATACTTTTCCCCTCATTTCAGGATCTAAAACTAATCCATGCCGACCACCAGAAAATAATTAAATGAAAAAAACCCTAATATCAAGCTATGGGACCAATCTAGGACAAAATACTTGGGTGCAGAATGCCTAAAATGTTGATTTGGCCCAATTTTGTCCATGGACATCAGAATGACAAGCAGGGGCCCCAATTTGAAATATAGGTTGTTAGGATCAAGAAAATGGGCAAAAAGACCCCGAAATCAAAAAAGAGGTGTTGTAGGTCCAAATTAGAGCCACCAATAATGGGTGCTAACTTTTTTAAATAGTATATTTAGCCCCCATTTTAGTAGGAGTACCATACAAACTCATGTTCGCGGTCAAGGAGACAAAGAAACATCAAACCCCCAAGTGACTTGAGTCTTCATCAAATCCAAAATCAAAATAAGAGGCATCGCTCGAGAGAGAGAGAGAGAAAGAGGGCATGAACACTAGCCTAGTAAGGAGCTACCTTACCATGGATCATGCAACAAAAAAAAGAGCTATAAAAGATGGCATTAAAAGTCTAGCAAGCTACATAGTTGCTAGTCAACCCATTGAAGAGGATCAGTCTAAGGATCTGAAAAGTGATTAGCCAAAGAAATAAGTGTATATGGTCAGTCAAAGAGCCAAGTGTATGTGGTCAGTCAAAGGACCAATAAAAATGGGATCAGTCTAAGGATCCATGATAGGTAACATAAAATCATTGTGTGTGTGCAAAGTGTGAAACAATGAATGGAGTGTATGCCCCCACATTAAAGCAATTGCAAACGCCTTAACAGGAGCAATAACTTTAACGAAGCGTACATGCATCCAACAAAAGACATTTCCACAATGAGATGTCCCCAAGAAAGGACATACCAAGGGAAATGAAACACAAAATAGAACAGAGAAGGGATCTATTAACTCGGGGTTCAATATGATCATATGATAATACATGCATGTAAATTATATAAAAATTAAATATCATCATTCCCCCAAGGTAGCCGAACTACACGCATAATGGAAGAATCTCATGTAAGAGTCACAAAGAAGTGTCTTTTTGGGTCGGCATCATGGAGACCAAAAAGAATAAGTAGCTTTCATTTTTCATCGTCCCTAATCAGACAACACAAAAGAAAAATTATGAATAGTGGCACATGTATAACATAACATGTAACAACATATAAAAGAAATGAGATACAAATAGAGGAATGTCACAATAGATCGATTCCTTTATCACCTTGTGTCAATGGAGCAACAAGAGTTGTTGAAATAAATCTAAATAAAACATATAACAAGCAACACATCAGGGGGGAGCACATCACAACAAACAAACAAACAAAAAAACAAACAAACACATAAAATCCACCACACAAGAAGAGCTAGTCAAGCATATCACCTATCCCCCCATCTCAGTCTATAATTTTTAGGGAAGGTGGGAAACTTTCAAGATGAGGAACATCAAGTAAGGTAGATGGAACAATAGCCAGTTCCAAACAAGGACCATGTTGTAAAGATGGATCACTTTGTTAGTCCCTAGTACGAAGAGATAATTATTGTGAAAACATAGTTGGTAAATCATGATTAACATCAATAAGCTCATACATGTCATCAAAATCATTAGCATGAATATAATCATTAGTTGCATAAAAAACATCATCATATAGAGTATCTTCATCATCCAAATTAATTGTGATAGAATCCAATATACAAATAGAATTATCATGGTTTTTCAATCTTATCTTTTTCAAATTGACTTCCTCCATTATGCTATGCATAGGTTAGTCAAATGGGATGAAGGCATCATTAGGTGATTTAGGGGAGGAAATGATTTGGGAAACATGCTCATGGGCTCTAGCATGACGTTTATGATGGATATCACGGGTGTAATGGTTACATATAGTATTTCTAGATATTTGATTTGGTTTGGGATCAATCAACATTCGATCCTTTTCTTCCTTAGGGTGAAAACTGAAGCAAACTCACTAGGTTGAGTGATAGGATGGGTAGAAGATTTGTACGTTATACATGGTGGAACATAAGCATAAATAGGAGGTCTAGGATGGATTCTATGTCCAGGGCAAGGAGATGGAATATCCTTAGGATTGCTAAGTTCACAAATCTTTTGGATTTTATATTTTTGATAGGACTGAAAAATATTATCTTTGCGAGGGTGAGTGGGTTGAGGTATAAAAGGCCAGAAGAAGTCAAGGTCAACGAAATCTTGAGGGACTAAACACTGGAAAGGAGTGTGATTAATAGTGATGATTATGCCATTGTGTGGAATTTTCACACACTTATGGATAAGAGAGTCTACAACTTTCAAGGAGGTGAGACAAGGAAGACCAAGTTAGACTTTAAACTAATCGGAAGTTGGGATGACAAGAAAGGTGACATCTAAATTTTTACCACCAACTTCTATGGGAAAAGTGATAGAACCATGAGTAGGATAAGTAAAACCATTATTTCTTTGAAATTTCACATCATATTTGCCAGAGAAATCATGTTGCATTTGTCTTGTGAAAAGATGTTCTTTAGTTATAACATTCACCATACAAGTGGGATCTATAAGGACACCACATGAAAGAAGGTCATTAACTCTTGCAACAATGTAAAGAGGACCATCATGGGCCTTAATAGTTTCACTAGGATCAAAAGTAATGGGAATCTTAGGTTTAGGTTTTGTTTTAGGCTTGGATTTAGTTTGATCAATAAGGTTAACCACATTGTTGGCTTCAATATATTCATCATCATATGCAACAACATAGAGGAAGAAGGTAAAGGATCGATAGACTCAATGATGTAAGTGGAATGATAGGGTAAAGGATCAAGATAAAATTGGAAGTTTTGATTGGGAGGTGCTAAAAATTTGTTTCCTTGATCATTCACACCTTCAATAGATATTACATTGGAATTAATAAGGTCTTGGATGTCATATTTCAAGCGGAAACATTTTTTAGTATCATGACCAGGTTGATGATGATATTGATAGAAATTTTTTGGATTGAAGTACTTGGATTGAGGTTTATTAGGATTAATTGGGTTGATGGGAGGAAGAGTTAACATATTAGCATTAAGACACGCCATCATCACATTGTGCAAAGATTCATTAAGCTGAGTAAAAGTAGGAGCAAGTTTAAAGTAAGATGGCAAAACAACCACACCTATGGATGTTGTTTCCACTTGCTCGTCTACATGATTAGATGAAGGATTGATCTTGATTAATACATTTGTTTTTTGAAAATTCTAAAAGAACTTTGATGCGACATCACCCTTATCAACCGGAGCCATTGGAGCGGTGATCTCAAATTGACTCACTTGATGCTGATAATAACGAAGCACTACATATAATTGAGTAAAAGAAGAGAATTCAAAAAACATAATCTTGTCCCTAATATATTTTTGTAAATTATCAATAAACATGTGTTTCACATCAATATAGGGTATAACACAAGAAATTTGAGCATGTAAATGTTTAAATCTACCAATGAAATCAATACCCTTTTCTTTAGGACCTTGTTTACAACGCACCAAATCAATCAGGGATATCTTAAGACCAATATTGTTTTGGAACTATTGAATGAAGGAATTGGAAAGTTTTTGAAAGGAATCAATGGAATAAGGAGGCAAGGAGCAATGCCATTGTAAGGCCTTATCTCGAAAGGTTCTAGTGAATAGCTTAGACATGAACCTTTGATCATGAGAAAAGTTAGTACACAAAATTTGAAAGGTATTAACATGGGTTAAGGGATACATGTATTGAGGAATGACAACATGGGTTATATCCAAGGATAAGGGAATATCAATATCACAATATGGTATGTTAAACTTGGATTGAGTCATGGAAGATTTTTTTTTGTAAAGATGACACAATTTTAGCAAGACTATTGATTTTGGATTCGATGGAAAGAGTAGAAGGAGGCATGTGGGTAACATTAGGAGTATTGTGTGAAATGGAAGGAACATTAGAATAAGAAAAAGGCACACTATTGTAAGTGGTCATGGATGAAGGTAAGGAAACACATGAAATACTAGAGGAAGGAATACTAGTATTAGGAATGGGAACATGTATATAATTGGAAGGTTGGAAGGAAGTGATTATGATAGGTGTAGAATAGGTAGAAACACTAGGTATTGAGGTAGGAATGAGATTAAAAGGCTCAACACTAATGAGAGGTTGAATGTAACCAAGTTCTTGAGCACAATCTTGAAGTGGCTTGACATTGTTATGAACAAGTTGAGAAAGAGAACATAAGAAATCCATTCCATGTTCATCATTATGAATTAACTTTCTCAAACCACCAACTATAGAAATAGCCTCGAGATTGGGATTCTCTTGACCTAACCATTGTTCAAATTTATCAAATTTGATAGGATGAGTATTTGTCATCATTTTAATAACCTCTTTCAAAAAGTCTAGGATAGTCTTTTGCGCACTATGTTCCTTATTTATTACACTTTGTTTCAACCCCCAAAATACTTGGTTACCATTTGGTTTAGATCAGTGGCATGCAACCACGTGAACTTTAGTTTCGTGGTTTAGGGTTTTCATATACTTTGGACACACATGGATGAACATTAATTTATTTCTAAAATGTTATATACTTATATGAAAAATCTGCAATTATATTTTAATGGATAATTAAGCATATGAAAAATGAATATGCGTGCATGCTATGTTGGTTGTATGTCGGTTTCTTCATATTTAAAGGTTTGTGATGCAAAATAATTCATCAAAGGAATCCAGACCGAGCATGCATTTGTATCCTTATCCATGAAGACCCAGTCCTATAGCAAAAGGAGCAATAATGGAACCAGTTCAGGAATACAGTTGACAAAATCAAAGGGAAGATTAAGTCAAGATGTTGTTCCTAATCCCGAGAAAATCTAGGAAGTAGTGGGAAGCTGGATATGTTCTTCATGTTTGTTGAAACATCTCTTGTTACTATTTATATGGATGTCTTTACTCCTCCTCCTAGTTGCAATAATGAATCCACCTATTCTCTTGGTGTGATAAGTTAGTAGTTAGATTTATTGTTTTATAAATAAGCTCCACTCCTGCATGAGAAGGAGGGCATTAGTTAATTCAGATATACTAGATTCAGAGATAGTGCATTTTGTTATGTTTTCCCAAGTTTCATGAATACAATTGTACTTGTTTTCATATGAATAAAATGATGAAGTGTTGAAGATCCATTTCATGTAATTGAATTATGGATACTAATCCAAGGGGGCCCACTTGGTGAGTAATCCTTGGTAGTGTTAGTTTTATTTCTTGTAGTTTGTCATTTCAATTCCAGTATTTATATGTTCCTGCAGCCAAAGCAGGCAGAATAGTTAAAACATTGTGAATCGAGCATCAAACATTTTTCCTCAGCATTAGTATTTCGGTTTAGTTATTTTACAAGTATTTACTTCCTGCAACAATAGATTAAGTTTTCTTTCATCTCTTTATTTCCTGCACCTTCGTAGCTAGAGTTGCTTGAGTAGGCACTTAGTGCATATATCTTGCAGACCCATTTCAAGTAATACGTCCCTGGATTGATGATTAAATGAGCTTTCATAACAAGGAGGATAGCTACTCAGATAGGATGTCCAATCCTTGAGTTTAGTAATGAACCTAGTTATTGATCCTTTTGGGAAGTCAATCAAAATTCATGAGAGAGTATTTGGATTTGACTAGGTGTAATTCCTAGGCTCTCATTCTCATCATGGGAAGAATGGGAAAATTTAATCAAAATAGGTGGAGGATTATCATTATTATGCATGTTGGTCTCCTCAATATTCCTAGGAAACCCATAAGTCTATGGCTTCTCCTAACGAAAATGATATAGGTAGGACTCAATGTAATAACACTCATGCACAAAATGAAAAGAAGGTAGATTTAGAGCAATACACAAATTAGATCTAATAATTAAGACAAAAAAAAAGTGAAGCTAGATCAATTGTAAAATAACTGTAAGCCACACATTAAGTATATATCTAACACAAGTTTAATTATATTAATGACAAAATAGATCTAGATATAAAAGATG
The DNA here is from genome assembly GCA_018584345.1 of Thuja plicata. NCBI lineage: Eukaryota > Viridiplantae > Streptophyta > Pinopsida > Cupressales > Cupressaceae > Thuja > Thuja plicata. The sequence goes on from MU225768.1 coordinate 1,919,060, forward strand.
CATAGAGAGGAGATATAGGAGCCAAATTCAAAAGATTGCAAAGGATATATAAATGCATACAATGTAAAATGTAATGCATACAAAATAGATCCAGACACAAAATTTCAATGGAAATGTTATGAGTCGGGTTCACCAAAATGTACAGTTGAAAATGTGGATCACCTAATAGGATGCAAGCTCTCCCCAAATTTACAAGGTGTACATTAGAAACATGATTCCACCACAAGTCAAATCAGATCAACACCACAAAGGGATGAAGTGATGCCAATTCTAGATTTGGATGTTAGGGGCTTGTATTTTATTTTAGTGTGTATGTATGTGTATTGTGTTATTTGGGAATTGAGAATAAAGACAAATTGAACTATCTAAATCTAAAGATTGTGATGCTAGAAAGGAAAATGAAATTGAAAATGTGATAAATATAAGTGTACCTTGAAAATATGAAGGAGATGTTGTTCTATTTTTGTTTTTCTGACTATCGAAATCCCATAAATAGTTGTACTTCCAGATCTGGGTCTTTAAAACTGTCTATCGTCTATCATGAAAATCTAAGCTTGTTTCTGAGGGTGCACAATGTTTAAAACATTTTATGCCTGGGTGCAGAATGTTTAAGATGTTTTGTATCTGATGAATGTGTTCTAGATTCTACAGGGACCTATGCCAAGACTTGCAGAGCTCAGATATGCAATTATAGCTTCCTGACTTGTACCTGCACATAGAATAACAAGGAAACAAGTTTGATAAAGGGGTTTGCCTTGGTAAACCCCTATTTAGAAATCAACCTTGAAATATGAAATATAAAGCATAAAGTAAACATAGAGGCTCGTAACCATATTAATGTGCTTATCCCCACGGACAGATGTTTGTATCGCTCAAATCCATGAAGTATGCTTGATGTTTTTTGCTTTAATGTGGATACTGACCTTGTAGAAGAGATGTAGGATCAAGGATTCCTTCACATATGAATGGATTTATGAATACCAACCCTATATTTTGATTTGCTTGAAATGTGTGATCACACTTTCAAGGAGAGAGACAAGAATGAATGATGGAGGAAGAGAGATCTTATTTTCTTGCTTGAGAGATCTACTAAGAAACAACCATGAGATAGAAAATATTTCTCCAACTTGAATAAGATTGCCTTGATTAGATGGAAGAAGAAGAAGAATGTCTTGGCTTGAGATCTTGAAATCACCTAGCTTGCTTGAATACTCTTGGAAATTCAAAAATTATTGCTTGAACTTGATGGCTTGAGTATTATATGAGATAGATTGCATATGATAGGAGATGTAAAAATGAGGAGAAATATATGGTTTATATACTTTGCCCCTCATTTTCAGATCTAAATCTAAGCCATACTGGCTACTAGAAAATAATTAAATGAAAAACCTCAATATTAGGCTACAAGCCCAATTTGGGGGAAAATCCCTGGGTTCAAAATGCATAGAACATTATGCACCTAGGGACATAATGTTTGAAACATTGTGCACCCTAGGATTTTGCCCTAAATTTGGCCATGGAGATTGGGATTACAAGTAGAGGCTCCAATTTGAATTACAGGATATCAGGATCAAGCAAAATGGGCAAAAAGACCTTAAAATCACAAAAGAGGGGCTATAGGTCCTAATTAGAGCCACCAATAATAGGCATTAACTTTTTATGATGGTACAATAATATTCATTGTTTGGTTATCTCTGAAGACTCTACTCGAGTTTCTTCTTGCTTTAGTCTTGATTCAGATGAATGGTATTCACATATTCTTGTTGGAAATGAGATAACTAACTAAGAGGGGAGGGTGAATCAGTTACTCCAAAACAAATCCTTTGTCCCTTAGATTTCTTAAACAATATAACACTATTACTCGGTTAATTAAGATATTCTTCTATAACTCGGGTGTCAAAGCAATCTTTATGATATCCAATGCAATTATACTTTAGTGATTAAGCACAGAAACATAAAGCATGAAACAAATAACATATACACAAGTGACACCAAGATTTAACGTGGAAACCCAATATGGGGAAAACCACCAATGTAACTAGTTACTTTTTTCACTCTTTTGAAGTGAGCCCTGTTAGGAGCCAGCCCTGTTAAAGGTTACAAAAACACACAGTTAGGTGTGACCTTGTAAGAGGATTTAATCACACTATGAGGAGTGGCCTTGTTAGAGGTCTTCAACACTTCAACATATAAATGCTACCTTGTGAGAGGATTTACAAAAAAATTGTTAAGTCTACTCTGTTAAGAGATTTTGAGATCACTGCTACAATTGTTAGAAAGTAATAATGAATCGACCTGTATGAGTAAGCAATTGTCTTTGCTGATTCAGATTTCTATTCTGATTATAACTGGATCCTTACTAATCAAATATTCTATTGCAGCTCTGAGTGTTCTGTACTCAATCAGAAAGCCATCTGATTTTTCCTTCACTCTTCATATCACAAAATACCACACTTCTGCTTATCTTGAACTTTTCACACACTCTCTCTCCCTAATTCATTCCAAACTTGAACTTTCATATATATGATAAGCTCTGCCAATTCGGTTTGAATATACTTCTAAATAAGTAATAAATCACAATTTGGTCGGCCTCATATAACCAATTAATTATAGAATGTAAACCACTATTAGTCAGCTGACACTGAATAATCAACTTGGTTAAGACTGAGTTTCATTAATGCCTGACCATGACTGAAATGCCCAGGTGACTCGATGAAAACTGAACATCTTCAATGCCTGACTGATCTCGGTCAACACTAAAAAACTCTTTCCATTCACCAACTGTACTCAGTCTGGATGTAGACATTTGTGTAACATCACTACATAAGTGTATATACATGTGTAACATCACTACATAAGTGTATATACATGTGTAACATCAATGACAATACATAATTGAATAATTGTCTTCAACAATTCTCCATTACTTACAAGATGGAATATTCCTTGAATCTGACACAAGGAACACTAGGGATAAAATACGAAAAATTATCCACACAATATATCATTCTTTCTAATGTCCTTTATAGAGGGGATTATAATGGTCTTCTCTTACGTTGCCTCAACAAAACTAAGATTTTGGTGGTCCTTAAACAAACACATTCAGGTTCTTGTGGGGGGCATTTTGGTGGTAAATCTCTGGAAAACAAATTACTTCGTACAAGATATTATGGGCAAACTATGGAACAAGATTCATTCTCCTTTGTGAAGAGATGTCGGCAGAATCAAAATTTGATTCATGCTCCTACTCATGAACGTTTTTCTCAGGTAGCTTCACGACATTTCAATCTTTGGGATTTTGATCTTATTGGGAAGATATATCTCCTCATTCATCACAAGGACATACTTATATCATTACATCTATCCATTACTTTACTAAATGGGTAGAAGTTGTTCCTCTCCAATCCACTACAATAGATGTCAATTGTGACTTTATCAAAGATAATATTATTTCTTGATTTGGTATACCTTTGACTATCATTACTAATAATGGTACTTCTTTAAAAAACAAAACTATGGAAAAAAATCCTTGAAAAGTATCACATTAACAAAATGTTTCTCTACTCCTTACTATCCCAAATCTAATGGACAAGGTGGAGCCTCTAATAAGGTAATCGAACAAATCCTCAGAAAATTTGTCAATAAAAATGGTAAGGATTTGCACATTCAATTAACTTATGCTTTACATGCTTATCGAATAAGTATTTGTACAGCTACACGAACCACCCCTTATAATTTGGTTTATGGCGCAGACACAATTATGCCTTTAGAGTTAGAGATACATTCATTAAGGATTTCTCTTATAGGCCTTATTGACAATGACACCTATAGGAAGAAACACCTTCAACAACTTGAAATGCTTGATGAACAAAGTATTAATGCCTTGGAACAAACTCAAGCATACCATAAATCATTACAAACATGATATAATTAAAAGGTGATTGACAAATCTTTTTCTGTAGGAGATCTGGTTCTTTATAAAAATCAACGCAATGTTAATTCCTTACCCGAAGAATAAGGAAAGTTTAGTCATAATTGGCTTGGTCCTTTCATTATTACAGAAGTCTATGGCTTAGGTGGATATAAGATAGAAGATATGGATGGTATACCACTTAAAGACCCCATAAATGCTATGCATTTGTGTTGTTACTATGCTTAAATCCTTATATCCTTCCTTCTCTTTATTTCTCTTTATTTATTTTCTTTTCCATTCATCTTTGCATTTAAATGTATGTTAATGTTATACACTGAATTTGCGCCTCTGATCTCAAGCTCTCTTGGTCTTGATAATCCAGTATAACATGGGAATCATCTCAAGGTTGTGGGACCTTATGCTAACCGAGATGAGACCTCCAGATTCTAG
>MU225768.1:1925931-1949343 GCA_018584345.1 Thuja plicata
ATGCAGGAATAGATCGCGATTGCGCGATGACTGCGATTGGCAGCTCGTCGCGCACTCGCGCAACTTAATGACTTAAACATAATTCCACCGTGACTGCGCGATGAGACAGGAGTAAAACTTTTTGAAAAGGCTTAGCCATTTTTTGGGTGGGAAAACACAGACAAGGCCAAATTGTATAGGAAATGGAAAAATTTGGGCAACAGTTAATACTTTCCACACATAGAGCATGTATGCTAAATAGTTAAGTGATTCTTTTCTAGTTTGTATATTGATACATTCATGACAAAGTGGTACTTAATTTGTTGTCTTGAATTCAATTTTAATAATGTTCTATTTTGAATAAGGATATTACTTTGTTGGTGCATACTTCTTAACTCTTATCCATGTATAATCTGCATAGAGTTAATGGGTTAACTAGCTAGTGTGTTCATTTTTGCATGGGCATATGATCTCATTAAAATTATATTTAATTTGAAACTGTCCTGATTAAATGACATGTATATCATTTTTTAGTCCTTTTTGCATTAATTTTTAATATTTCATAATGATATTAAAATTTAGCCATATACATTCACCACCATGTTTACAATCTATTTAATCACAAACTAAACTACATTTTTGAGGTTACAAACATGTAAAACATATAAAACAATACACACACGCACAAAATCAACTCTCAACTATGGGATGATGGCTCCATGAGCCCTCTGACCTTTGACATGATGTGGAGTGTGGGATATAAGAGTGTTTGTGGGATGTCATGGAACGGAAATGGATCCTTGAGGAGTTCTGTAACTAATATCCACAAACAATGCCATGCGGCTCTTGAATCTCGCCTTTGGCTCTCTCTCCATCCTATCCACTATGCACCGGAGGCGCTCTCATTCTTCCTTCTCTATATCTAGTTCCACTCTCATATGTATGAATATGTCATGATGCCATCCTCGATTCTGTTGTGGTTTATAAATGACCTATGAGGATGATGGGATCCATGTTTCCACGACCATGTCTCTCACCATGTGACTTATATAGTCATGCAATCATGTTGTGCCAAGTGCAAGACATTTATTATATCAATACCAATAATACTATGTTAATAGATACATATCATAGCATAATCAACTTTCATACCTAGATCTTCTTCCCGATACTCCAGATCGATAATAATTGTGGTCTATGGTGCTGCACTCCAGGATGATGTTGGGGGCATGTACATACTACTCTCTCTGAGCGCTCGTGGAAGGGCCTCAATGCCTTCTTCTTTGATGTAGCTATATATGGGTGTCCTCTAGTCAAGGGAGTGGCATCTACCTCCTCCTCCTCCCCAGCTCCTCCTTGATCACCACTATGAGTGCCTCCTCAACCTCTCTTATTGGATTCTCATCATGTCCTATCTCCTCATCCTCTCTAGTCTCCTAATCATCTCTGACCTTCAACCCTAATACAGGCCATGGCCTTGGGTCACTTGCAGGGTAGTCATCAGAGAAGATAAAGGATACTCCATGATATCTCAAGTATCCCGCATACTCCTTGAATACACTAGGATTTAGGACATCCTATGATATCGGTATGTATCGTCTCTCCTCTACTCATGAATTAGTGTCTTCTATCTCATCTGAAGTGGGTCTCGACAAGGCCCTAGGTGGAAATCTCAACCAATGAGGGTACATATACATGGATATTGTCTGCAGTGCGCCCTATGGGAAGCCAAACTATCATCTCACTCTATCATAATATAACAACACCATAATATAACTATGTCGTCCCTCTAGCCATCTATCTCGCCGCATACATCTCGTCTGCCCTAAAGTATTTTCCTCAATGTGCACTCTTCTATAGGGTCTCCATATAATATCAGTCATCTATAATCGCTCGATGATGATCCTCCAGTATAGAAAATCACCCCACTGCCACACTGAGCTCAGCTGATATCCAAAATCCCATGGATCTGTTTGATTTATCTCTATAGGGAAATCGGTTGGTCAAGTACAACTAATATTCTCAATGGACCATACATGTAGTAGAGTGCAAGCGAATAGGATTTTTTTTCTAGTACTGGACAAACTTCCCAAGATTGTTATACAAATGTGTTATCATGCTCCTACCCCATGAATATACAGTGCAATGTAAATCCACAACTCAAACTATATGTGTCAACCTCTCCTAGAATGTGGTCCATCTACAATTTGGGGTCACTAAAAATAGAATGGTACATAAAGTCACTTTACGAACCAAGGGATATCCTTTGTGGTATACATCAACGCCTCTAGGGATATTTGATGTAGTCGCTTAGCAAAAAATGCTAGTAAAAAATGTGTGTCTTAGGCAATACATCTAATCAACAATAATCTCATCATCAGATTGAAAGGTGGCATGTTTAACAATCCTCCCTTGCACTGGTAGTCTCATGATGCAATACACATCCTCCAATGTGATGGTCATCTCTCAGGTGGGAAGACGAGGAGGTATCTTTATCCCATCTCTCCATCAATGTTGTTAGCAGTGCACTATGGTATCTCATCACTGGTAATTGGTATGCCCAGTATATCCCAATAGCCCACAACAAAGAAAGATCATTGGCTTCTAGATCATGTATCCGTGATCAAAAGTAGGACAACACCTCTATACCAGAATGTTGTCTCATCACTAGATGGTCCTGCAATCACATGACAATAAAGGTGGATCGATAATCGATAATAAAAACTTCGTACTATTACAGAAAATATGACAACATTTCTATTCTGAGTGTAGAATGCCTCCTAGGGTACCAAATGCCTAAGAGGGTGCATAACGCCTCCCAAGGTGTAGAACACTTGGGATCATAAAATGACCCTAACCTATGTACAATATCATATCTATGAATTTCATAAACATAAAAAAAAACAAGAAAATATAGTGGTTTGAGACCTACCTCATCTAGCGGTGTCCCCTCCTCGATAGCTCACCTTAGATTCTCGATCCTCATGGAGTGCATTGGCTTCCTGCCCGACATTCTTTTTCTCCTTCTTCACAACTATAATAGGACAAAAATGAATGAAAATAACATTTGGAAAAGGTGAGTTACCTACTTAAAGTCACTTTTAGTTATGTGCATTTTTAACTTTTAATTAACTTTTCAAATCATAACTAATGCTTCTTTCTACTTAATCGATCATATCTTGTGCTCGAAAGCTCTGATTCCCACATTGTTTGTTGCATTGAGATCATTATTTAGTTTCCTAGATATCTAGATGTTCTATAGTCTATTTTGAGTCGATCACAAACCCTATTGATAGAATTTTCAACACTTCTTTGTTCAAAATTCACTGAGGTAAATGTCATACCCTACTTCACCTTCCTAATTAGCAATTTGAAACACAGGGGCATATGGCTACCCGTGAATTTCATCAAATTATTTAGTAAGCCTTAGGTGGCTTTGGGTTTTCAAACTGATAAAGTGGTTTTGCATAATGCAGTTCCTAATGTTTCTTGCAAGTATTGAGTGTCGGGGGCTTGTATCCAACAACTTTGGAATATCTTTTTCATTTACTATCTTTGTAATTTAGCTTGCATATGCACGTAGTGTCATATCCAACTAAAGTGGGGCTAAAAGTAATGTTTGAAATTGTAAGAACCTCAGTTGTGAACAATTTTGTGGATGTTTAGCACTCTCTTTAGTATGTTTCACTATAGTTTGCATTTAGGACTTCATGTATGCACTTAATGAGCACCTAAATTCAAATTTTGATTCTCTCTCTTCAATTTCTTTCAAAATCGAGGTAAGATCTTATCCCTAAGTGAGCTCCTCTATTTTTAATTCAAGCCAATATTTCATTTCATCACTTAGGCCCTATTGCATAATTAGTGGTCTTTTTCTTATCTCCCAACCCCAAAACTAGTTGTCGACTTGACACCTATACCCTGTGTATACCCTATGGCTACCTGGGACCTCCCAACTAAGTTTAGTCCTTTTTCCTAGAGTGCACAACATTTTGAATGTTATGCACCTAGGTGTAGAATATTTCAAACATTTTGCACCTTGGGTTTTGGATCTAAATTTGAATTGGGACCCCAGGTTTACGTTTTGGAGGTATTTCCAGATCTACAGTCGGCCTCCGCATCCAGATCTTTTTTTATTTTCTATAAAAGAAAGCATGATACTTCATTTTCATGATATGAAATCAATTACAGGGTCAAGCCCCAATTTGAATCTATCTCATGAAGTGAAAGCTCGTGGAACCATATTTATAGCAGATCTTCATCAAGCAAAATCTTTCAATCAAGCATTCTTCCATCAATTCAAGCATCCAAGAATCTTTTTCAAGTATTTCAATCTACATTTAGCTATGGAGCTTCAAAGTGATTATTAAGATGATTAGGAGACTACCAAATGTTGATTGTCTTGTACTCTTCCTTTGTAGGATTGGGTATAGTTTCTTGTCATTTTCAAATCTACATCTTTGTGCTTCATATTTGCCACTTTACATTTCAAACCTATGTTTATTTTCTGCTTTCAATTACAGACACATTGATTGCATTAGATTCAGGGTCTAATCTAAGGCACTATGGTAGATTATTTACATATATTGCTCATAGTGATTTAGATACACACACACATTCTACATTCATGAGCACAACACATATTTTTTCTCTGATTATCGGCTATTTGTGGAGGTGGAAATCAACAAAATAGGGGGTTGACTAAGGCAAACCTCTAAATATCCAAGAACACACACAAATCCTCAGATATATTGGTTCAAAAGGCTATAGAGTCAGCTGATAGTGCATAGGAGGCATCTCAGGACTCAGACTAGCAGTCTGCAACTTGTTCAAGAGCAAAACCCTGGGTTTAGAGTGATCCAGATGTTTTGCACCTTCAAAAAATTAGTGAAAGTTTCAGAGATTGTAGGTTATAGTGTCGGGATCTTGTTTGTAGTTATAGGTTTCTGCGGCACAGTGACAGTTTAGAAATAGGATCTGAAGCTCTATTATCCACATTTCATTTCTAGGTGCACACATTTCATTTCTATTTCTCTCCTTTAGCATTTATATTTGTAGATCCAAATAGATTTATTCATTTATTGTGCCTTTTCCATTCATCTTCATTCTCAATTCTAAGCAACGAAGGAATAAAATCCTCTTTAGGCCCAAGTTTGGTATTAACATCACTTCATCTCTTGTGGCGTTGATCCGATTTGAGTTGAGGAGGCTTCATATTCCAATGTGCTCTACGAATTGGGGAGAACTTGGGTCTTATTAGGTGATCTGAATTTTCTATTGCACACATGCACACTATTAATCTGTCATTATCATGTCAAAACTTAGAACACCATATCTTTTGTTGTGGATTGAAACAAAAAATGAAACCTAAGATGTATCAAACTCTAATATCTATCAAAAATATATTCCAATTGTAAGGTAAATTAGATTAATGCACCAAGATTTAGACCAAAAGACATAACACAATTTGACATATTGCTCACCAAAACAATCACACTTGGCCATCTTCTTGGGAAGACACCTGAAACCTTATCCAAAACTCAAGGGGTTCCAACAAGAAGTTGACCCCACTTTTTGGCCAAAAAGTGGACCCATTTTTCTTGTTATTTCAAATTCATCATGTTTGATCTAAATATTTGAAGCACTTAGAGATTGAATCTAAAAAAACCAGTAATAGAAATTATAGTACTTGAAGTCTACTTTCCAAATATGTAATTTATTTGAATACCTAGATGATACAATTTCATTTTCAATATGCGTTATCAAAAACCATATTTTAAAAGGTACTTTGTCAAGACCATACTATGCTCGTATACGACAAGCATAATTTGATCTAAATGAAACTATTTCTTTGAATCCTTTTGGGACATGATATGTAACATAGTCAAGATTGATGATAATATTTTTTTTGTGTATTTCTATTGAATATTTTTTTATTAATGTTTATTTGTGCATAATTGCTATACTTAAAACCTCTTGTGTACTACAAGCATAATTTGACCTAAACTTGTCTTTTTTTTATTTTTTTATTTTTAAAGTGTATAGAATTATATATAGTTTGAGTTATAGTTTTGATCAGTAATATAGTCATAATTTTATTGATACCCAGGTTTCATTCCTGGCCCAAACTAGTGGTGGATATAGAGAGGGATCCACCTCCCCATGACAACATGACAATCAAGCAGAACCCATGGATAGGTCCAATAATTAAGCTTTACTAATGACTCCACATTTCAGGTGAGAGCGTAAAATCATATCAAATCCTCCCTCCTTCTTAGCCTTCTTGTCTCGCTTTCCCTTTACTATTTTCCACCCTTCTTCCATCCTTCCAATCTCCTTGTATGGAATCAACGCTTCATCAAAGGGCCTAGAAACCCCATCCTCAAATTGTGATTTTCCCTCCAAAACTGCAGTATTATTTTCATGCCTCCAACCAATGATGTCACTCTCCTTCCCCTAGATCAGCATGCCACCCAAGGAAGGGGCCCTTTCCTAACTCCCAACTTTACTCAAAGATTTTGGCTCAACATTTATCTCCTCCTTCTACACTATAGAGAAAGAACCAAAAGGTCTGTCTCCAGATTTATCCCTCAACCAAGCCTTCAGTTCACTCGTCCTGACATGTTGATCCTTTTTTGCATTTGTAACACAATTAGTCTCTTGTGGATTGGAAATACCTAAACCTAAAACTTGTTTAGAAGCCAGCTCAACACCATCTAGCTCATCTTTTAACACCTGAGTAACCTCTTTCTCCACTGAATAAAATTTATAGGAAACATCCTTACACCAAGAAGCATGTTTACACGATATTTTCTTCTAGCAATTAGCAGCCACAAGATTAGTTTGAAAACACCATATACACCTGAAAGGTATACCTTCATAATCTATCGTTTGAATCCAAGCTTCATTACAAAGATTCAACGAGAGACTAGCAGGGAAGGCTTTTTTAACATCCATTTCTACTAGAATTCAAACAAAAGTTGAGGAAATATTTTCTTGAACTCTCATCCATACTCAAAATTTTTCTCAAAGTATTTCCTATAGATTCAAAACAATAATCAAACCACAACTGAAGCGAGATATTTACAAAGTGTGTTTGTCCTTCCAGCTCTGAAGGGATTCACTGAAAATTTTCTTCTTGTCCTTTTCATTGTCAAAGGTCACTATAAAAAAAGCTAGGGTCCAAGATAAATCTGAATATTTCCAGGATAGATCTGAATATTTCCCTCCAATTCTGCAATCCATGAATGAAACTCCCCCACAAAAAAGGCCAAAACCCACTAAAACGTCCAATCAACCCAGATTCCATAAAAAAAATTATATTTTTTGAAATGTCCTCCATAACTTCTTCCAAACTAACTAGTAGAGGCTCTTCAAGCGACTAAAAGCACATTGGTCTATTCTCACTTCCATTAAAAACCCTTCTTGACTGCCTCAACATGTAACCCTCGATCTTGGGCACGATCCATCTTATCCTTACTATATCTTTTAAAATTTATCCTAGAAACACCCTTAGCCCTTTTCCAGGTCTTACCAGACTCTATCAATCTAGCACTGTCATGCCCGTGAGAATAGTTAGACATGTCACAGTCAAAAAATACTGAAACCATCTCTCTTGATCTTGAACCCAAAGACTCAAACCCTAGCATAACTCCAAATGTTGAGAGTAATCCCCTTATTCGAATCCTTTGAAATTATCCCGAAGCATTCTTTTCTTCAAACAATCCTCACCATCGCTCGAATAGAAGGATTACAACATACTAGAGGGAAAACTGCGCAGAGAAACGCCACTAATGCCATTGGAGTCGTCGTTAGTTGCAGAGCCGTTATGGGAGCCTTTAACTCCTCCAAGCCAAACTGCCCCAGTCCTAGTAGGAGAAGCAAATCCATTTTTGCTGGTAAATCCCTTCACCACAGGCGTCGATGACAGACCAGAACCCTGCATCAAAACCCTAGGTTATCTTCTTATTTTAATAAAAAAGTTATTAAAATGAGAAGAGAGACTGTCATCTCTATTTTCTACACCTTTTTTTAGTATAAACCAATGGAAAAATAGAAAAATCAATCAAATTATTTTTTTAAAAATATTTGGAATCTACATAGTCTAATTTGTAATGGGTTCTTTGTCAAAATATTCTATAGAAAATGCATTTTGATACCTGGCCAAGGTGCATATTTTGTTGGCCTACAAGGTTCAGATCAAACCAGATCCCAAGACTCAATTAAACAAGCCTTTTCCCAAATCTAAACTTGAAGCAATTTCTGGGAAAAGATTTCAAATTTTATGAAACGGGGCTGCGTTCCCTAAACGTGACCCTGTTTTATTTTTTATATGTTGTGAATTTGAAAAAGTGGAATGGGGTCACGTTTCGAAATGGGGTCATGTTTCAAAATGAGATTGCATTTCAAAATGGGGCCACATTTCAAAACAGGGTCACGTTCCATTTTTTACCATTTTTTTGAATCTATGATACATTAAGGGGTCCTGGGGGTTCCTAAGGGGTCCCAAGGGGCCCTAGGGGTAGTAAGATGTCCTAGGATACATTGTCTAAGGACCCCTTAGGATCCCTCATGACCCCCATTGACTATTAATGTATCCTAGAAGTCCTAGGATACATTAATGTATGTTGAGGGGTCATAAGTGGTCCTAAGAGGTCCTAGGATAAATTTCTCTTGATTTGACAATTATTACTTTATGAGCGATAGATTTATTTTTATTAACTAGATACTATCCATGTCCCTTCACATGATTTATCGTAACTCAAAAATTAATTATTATATTTATTGCCCCTAATTTTAGTAGATAATTCACTTAGTACTTCTCTGAAATAACCCCTATTGAGAAACACTGCAGTTGATATGACCAGATACTATACAGTTGAATCCTTACAATCATGTCAGCGACAACAAAATTTTATAAAATCTTTATCCTTATCTAAGTAAATAAACCCTACAGTCTATTTGAATTGAAAATATGACACATAGTTATCGATTTCTTCATCTATTCTATTTTGGGAAACAAAATAGAGAGAATTAGTTGTGTGTAACTGCAACATTGATTATTATGTTACATTTAAATCAATTTTGAAGCAATTGGAATGCTCATAAAAATATTGGGATTTATTGTTTATTGCGACTAATTTGTTTTTGTGTGATTGCAAGCTAAGAAAGACGAAATCCTTGTTCGAAAACAAATATTTGAGTTGTTTGTTTTTTTACATGAATGACAGGAAATTTTTTAATTGAATTCACAATAAGAATAAATAGATGAAGATGTTTGATGGGAGTCCCCACTTCAAAGTCATGATAAAATGCATTAATGTATTTTGAGGGGTCCAAAGGGGTCATAAGTGGTCCTAAGGGGCCCTAGGATACATTAATGTATGGTAAGGGGTCCTAAGGGGTTGTAAGGAGTCATAAGTGGTCCTAGGATACACCTTACGACTTCTTATGACCCCTCAACATACATTAATGTATCCTAGGTCAATGCATCCTAGGACCTCTTAGGACCCTTGACGACCCACATTACCCATTAATGTATCCTAGGAGTCATATGGTACACTAATAAATGGTAAGGGGTCGTAAGGGGTCATAAGGGGTCCTAGGACCCCTGAGGACCACTTATGACCCCTTACAAAAACCATTACCCATTAATGTATCCCAGGAGTCCCAGGACACATCAAGGGGTGCTAGGCTACATTAAGGGTGCTAAGGGGTCTTAAGGGGTCCAAAGGGGTCCTAGGATACATTAAGGGGTCGTAGAATACATAATAGGTGCTAAGTGGTTGTAAGGGGTCCTAGGATACATTAATGTATCCTAGGACCCTTAGGACCCACATTACCCATTAATGTATCTTAGGAGTCCTAGGATACATTAATGTATGTTGAGGGGTCCTAAGGGGTACATTAATGTATCTTATGATCCCTTAGGACCACTTATGATCCATTATGATCCTCATTACCCATTAATGTATCGTATGAGTCATAGGATACATCAATCTATGCTAAGGGGTCACAAGGGGTCCTAGGATACATTAATGTATCCTAGAACCCCTTAGGACCACTTATGTCCCCTTACAACCCCCATTATCAATTAATGTATCCTAGGAGTCCTAGGATACATTAATGTAGTCTAAGACCCCTCAGGACCACTTATGACCCCTTACGACACCCATTATACATTAATATATCATTGGAGTCCTAGGATACATTAAGGAGCCCTAAATGGTTCTAGGATACTTTAAGGGTGCTAAGGGGTCCTAGGATACATAATGGGTGCTAAGTAGTCAGAAGGGGTCCTAGGATACATTAATGTATTCTAAGACCCCTTAGGACTCCTTACGACCCCCATTACCCACTAATGTTTTTAGGAGTCCGAAGATGCATTAATGTATGTTAAGGGGTCCTAAAAGCTCATAAGAGGCCCTAGAATACTAAAATGTATCATATGACCCCTTACGACCCTCGTTACCCATTAATGTATCCTAGAACTCCTAGATACATTAATGGGAAATGGGGGTCGTAAAGGATCATAAGTATTCCTAGGGGGTCCTATGACATATCGAGGGGTGGTAAGGGGTCTTAAGGGGTCATAGGATGCATTAAGGGGTCCTAGGATACATAATGGGTGTTAAGTGGTCATAAGAGGTCCTAAGATACATTAATGTACATCTTAGGACCCCTTATGACCCCCACTACCCATTAATGTATCCTAGGAGTCCTAGGATACTTTAATGTATGGTAAGGGGTCCTAAGTGGTCTTAAGCGGTCATAAGGGGTCCTAGAATACATTAAGGATGTTAAGGGGTCTTAAGGGGTTCTAAGGGGTCCTAGGATACATAATGGGTTCTAAGGGGTCCTAGGATACATAATGGGTTCTAAGTGGTCCTAATAGGTCCTAGGATACATGATGGGTTCTAAGTGGCCCTAATGGGTCCTAAGATACATTAATGTATCCTAGGACCCCTTAGGAACAATTGTGACCCCTTATGACCCTCATTAACCATTAAAGTATCCTAGGAATCCTAGGATACATTAATGTATTGTAAGGGGTCTTAAGGGGTCATAAGGGGTCCTAAGATACATATACATTAATGTATCCTAGGACCCCTTATGATACCCATTATCCATTAATATATCCTAGGAGTCCTAAGATAGATTAATGTATTGTAAGGGGTCATAAGGGGTCCTAAGGGAAGGACTCCTTAGGACCACTTGCGACCCCTTACGACCCGCATTACCCATTAATGTATGCAAGGAGTCCTAGGATACATTATGGGGTCTTAATGGGTTCTAAGATACATTAAGGGTGCTAAGGGGTCCTAGGATACATAATGGATGCTAAGTGGTCATAATGGATCATAAGTGGTACCAAGACTTCTTACCACCCATTATGTATCTCAGAACCCCTTAATGTATCCTATGAGTCCTTCAATACATTAAGGAGTCCTAAGGGGTCCTAGGATACATAATGGGTGCTAAGGGGTCCTAGATTACATTGATGGGTGCTAATGGGTCCTAGGATACATTAATATATTCTAGGACTTCTTACCACCCATTATGTATCCCAAGACCCCTTAATGTATCCTATGTGTCTTAAGATACATTAAGGGGTTATAGGATACATAATGGGTGCTAAGGGGTTCTAAAATATATTAGTGTTCCCTACGATACTTTGATGGGTGCTAAGTGGTCATAAGGGGTCCCATGATACATTAATAAGTGCTAAGTGGTCCTAGTTGTCACAAGTGGTCCTAAGAATACATTAATGGGGAGTAAAGGGTCGTAGGTGTCCTAGGATACATTAATGGGTCATAAGGGGTAATGGGGGTCCTAAGGGGTCCTAGGGCATCATAGGATACAATAATTGATAATGGGGGTCCTAAGGAGTCTTGTGGAATCATAGGATACAATAATGGATAATTAGGGTTCTAAGCTGTTGCAGATGTCCTAGAATACATTAATGGGTCCTAAGGGGTCATAGGTCTCATAAGGTTTCCTAAGGGATCGTAGGTGTCCTAAGGGTTATTAAGGGGTCCTAAGAAACATTAATGGGTACTAATGGGTTGTAGGTCTTATAAGAGGTCCTAAGGAGACCTAGGATAAATAATGAGTCATAACGGGTCCTAGGATACATAATGGGTGCTAAGGGGTCCTAGAGTACATTAATAGGCCCTGGGATACATTTATGGGTGCTAAGTGGTCCTAAGGGGTCCGGATACATTAATGGGTCCTAAGGGGTCCGGATACATTAATGGGTCATAAGGGGTTCTAGGATACATAATGGGTCCTAAGGGGTCCTAGAATACATAATGAGTCTTAAGGGATGGTAATTAGGGATATATGCATGCATAGACCCAATTATAATTATATAGAGCCTAGAGTCTCTGAGATTTAAATTTTTTATCTTAAAAGATCTAATGGATGGGTTAATGCACATTCTCTACAACCTAGGGTTAATGGATATGGTTTATGGTCGAGGGTAAAGAGTCTTGACTAGTGGTTTATACTTGACATGAAGAGGGTTTAGGGTTTCTATTCTAAAGGTTATTTTTTATTTTGTGTATGATTAAAGTATATAATATTTTATTCTAGATGTTAAATTTGTTTAGGGTTTATATTGTAAGTTATTCATTTAGGGTTTGTATTGTAGTTATTCATTTAGGGTTTCTACTGTAAGTTATCTGTTTAGGGTTTCTATTCTAAGTCATTCGTTTAAGTTTTGCATTCTAGGTTTCTCATTCAATTTTTTAAATTTTGTTTATGTTGTTTGATCACAATGTATGAGGTTTTCACATTTTTATGAAGAAATACAATACAAACTAATTCTACATGTACAAAATACATGGAAAATTTGAATACAATATGAAACCTGATTTTTTTACATTTAAACAACAAAAGTAAATAAATTTCACATATACAATCTATTTTGTTAATCAAAAGAAATAAAAATTACTTTTTAAATTTTTTAACAAAAATAAACAAATAAAAAAGTTAATACTTCTTTAAAAGCGACCTCGTTCCAAACGGCGTTAGGTTTCGTGGATTTTGGTTCGGGTCTCGTAGCACACGAGACCCCGATTCATGTTTAGGCTTGGGACCTCAAACCAAAAGTCTACCCCACTCCTTATTAGCGTGACCCCATTTCACGGAGCTACTTTTGTGAAAATGGCCACGTAAAAGTTCCCCCAGAAGTGGACTCAACTTCTTACACTTACCCTAAATAAGAAAACACCTTTAATTAACTAAGTCTACCAAGATAATACTACTATACACATCAGAATACTATTTTAAAATGAATTATTAACTATTCATTTTTCTTATTCTAATAAACATCCATAAGCACACATGAAATGTAAATCTATGTATGTGGCATGTGTCATATTTCTATCAAATTGATCGCTGCCAAAATGCTAACCACCTCTACTTAAACCACATTCTCACTTTCAATTACTATCATTCACTTAGATAACCCAAGTTTTTCATCAGTAGGGTTAACTCTTAAATCATAAATCCATAATCATTTATGCATCAAATAATATCAATTCATTTAATATTTGAAAATTCATTAACATGTAATCATAATTCTAAATAAATTTATCCTCACATTTTCATATAGTCATTTAAATGTCGAGAACATTCACTATACTAATTACGTAATATTAAAGTATTAATCTAGCATCCATAAACATTATCCATAATGAATGATACACATATGTCGGATCAATCTTTTTAACATCAATCAAAGTTTCTAAATAAATCTAACATAGTCAATGAAGTCTACATGTCTCATGAAAACTAGGACACGCCAAGTTGATAAGTGACACGAGGCATGAAGGGATAATTATAACAGTATTGGGAAGCTCTAATTTGCATTGGGTATAAAGTATAAAGTTCAGAGAGAGAGAGAGAGAGAGAGAGAGAGAGATTCCAATATCTCTCCAACAAATTCACCTTAGTTTGATAATGTCTCTAATTTGTATGTATAACTTCCTGTCACATAAATAAGTATAGGTTAAAATCTATTTGAATTTTTTAGATATAAATATTCGATTGCAATTTTTGAATATAAACCATGTACGAGTTTTTATGGGTACGTGTTAAGGCTTGTAATTAATCTTGAATGACAAGGTTGAGGCTTGGGAGCCTCATTTCCCTCATTTTTATGTGTTTTCTTCTTCCAATCTAGTTTCTCAATTTCCTCGTGACCAGACTTACACATTATCCACGGGTATTTATAAAATCACCACCATAATTTCGTACATCTTCTGAGCTTTCCAACTATATAATTTTTTTTAAAGATTCGAATAACATTAACATATTAACTTTTAATTTCTTTTACCAATATTTCCACACTTCTCAAAGACACGTGCACCATTTTTTAATAACTTTTGACATGCTTGTCCAAACTTGAAATAAATTATATATTATTATTCTACACTTCATTCTTTACATTTTTATTTTTATTATTATTTTGGTGCAAGTTATTTGACCCACACGAACATGCATCTAGTTTTTAGGATGCATAAAAATCATAAAAAAAACACTCAATATAAAATTACAAAAAAATACACAATTTCTAGTACTCACTCTTAGCTATCTTTCTACGAAAGAGTTTTTCAAAATACAAAATGCAATTATATCTTTTTTTTTGACTTGCACCCTAAATACTATGTTATATTTTGCTAAAAAAATAGGAACACTTTTATGTGCGGGAAGGATTTGACCCCCTTAATCTTATTTATTTTTGAAATTTTTTAGTAGTTTAGAAACTAGATCAAAGTACTACAAATCTTGTTCTTTTGGTATCTTCAAATTTTGAGTGCATGAGTCCCAAATTGTTCCTCAAATTCAACTTTAGCTAATTTCAGAAAAAGTGGCCACTTATACCTTTTTTTGTTTACCATCTTGATGTACATACCACTATAATATAAGATAATTATGTCGTTAGATTAATTTAAATGATATTATATATAATATATATATTTTAATTATATTTATTAATAATATAATTTTAATTAAATAGTAAATATAAATAAATATGTGAATATGATATAGACATACATGACAAATGGTGCAATTGAAGGAGAGAAAGAATGGAGCGTTGGTGCTTGCAACGGTCGAATGACTCAAACCCTAGGTTTAGATGCCATGATGGCCTCTCTTACCAGGGAAATACGAGAAAATACTGACCGCTTAACAACAAACATTAGCAACACCATAAGCAAGACAACACGGCTTTCCAGAGAAACACTAGAGCTTGACAGGATCCGGTTGGTAGAAATGGCGTGGGCAGGTTTTCTTCTATGGTCGGGCGGGGAAAGAACTTCCATAGTTCTGTTATTCGCAACTTCAAGGAGATTGAACACAAATTTTGGAGAGCCAAACCAACTGAAAAACAACAAGGTGGAATGGAGGTAGGTTCCAAATCATGCTCTCCAACTATCTCTTCTCTTCGTATAGATCATTTAGAATGGAGTGATAATATTGATTATTTTAAATGTAAGGCCTTCGTGATGAAATGGACTGGGCCAAGGCCTGCCTATGCACAAATAAAAAACTGGGTTTTCTCACAGTGTAGCCTGGATTGCACACTAAAAACCCACACAAATAGTTTTTATTTGGTGCTCTGCCCTATCAAGGAGGTTAAAGAGCAGGTCTTATAGGCGGGTCCATATTTTATTGATGGGCATGGCTTATTTGTTATGGATTGGAAATCAAATTTTGATCCCACCTCGAAAAAACTCTTAGACATTCCGATGTGGATAAAACTCTGCAATCTCCCCCGTGAATACTCCCCCGTGAATACTGGAACATTGTCACTCTTAGGCTTATTCGGGATTCCATGGACAAATTTGTGTATTGGGGCGAAGCCCTAAATCAACAAGATTTTTCAACCTACATTAAAATTTTAATTCTATGGAATGAACTCAAACCGCTTCTTGATTTTATTGAACTCGGATTTGATATGGGTATCTGGCAACAAAAGATTGAAAAAATGAGTGAAGAGGAAGGACCAAATGGACGTAATGGCCCATGTGGTGGATCCCATGACAGGGGTAAAGGAAAGGTTGGGAATACTGAGTGGGAGGAGATACTTTGTGGTGCCAACATAGTTTTTTCCCCTGTTGATCATGGCGTTGATCTAGCACAGCTGAGGAACACGAGAATCATAATTTCACCGGAGGGAGAAATGAAAAAGAGCCCTTTTAAAACTTTAGACATGATTTTCCTAAGAGATGCAAATTGGAATGTGGAAAGTGTGGCACTCTCAAAGGGTGGGGACATACCAAATCCATGTGAGAGGATTCATAGAGTTTCTCAAAACCTGAAGGTAACATAACATATATTGGAACTGGACCAAGATGAGGAAAATTACAATCTTAGGCAAGCCCTAGGAAATGTGGGAGAAGTAACGGACACCAAGGCGGTCAAGGAAAATATAAATGCCACGATTGGGTACTCTTTTCCTCCATTGCCAATGGATGCGCGAGATGACAGTTTGGGCAGTGATAATATGGTTGGGACTATTTTTCACATTGAACAGACAACAATCCTACATAAGGTGAACAACATATGCTCCCCTTCTGAGGGGGTTTTGAATGATGTTGATTTGTAGAAAAGAGGAGAATATGAACCTGCCTTTTGGTTTGACACCATTGGCACTCTAGAGAAAGACATTCCCATTTCTCTAATTAGAAACTTAGGTGACTCCTTTGAGGAAGAGAAGGACAGGGAGGGAACAATATTGACAAGAATTTACAAGAGGAATTAGAGGAAACAAAGGATCAGAATGCATATGACTTCTTGGGGCTCTCAGATCAGCTAGGAACACTAGAAGCAAGGAGGATCGAACAGTCTGAATCCTCAATAGATAAATAAAAGGTGGGGGAGAAGAAAAAAAAAGGGGAGCAAGCACCCTTAAGATGCGTCTTGCCAAAGCTAGTTGCATAGGTGGTCAGAGAAAATTGAGATCAGGAAAAGGACAGGCCTTTTCTCGAGAGAAATGAAGCTCCTATCGTGGAATATTAGGGGCCGCAAAACCCCTGACAAATGTCATTTGATCAAGCGTTGTCTTGATCAGACGAAACTAGAAATTGGTTTTTTACAAGAAACCAAGCTTAAAGTTGAGGAATGTACTCGTTTTGCTCAGAGATTTTCTAGGTGGAAGTGTTCTTTTGTTGATGCCATAGGGGCTTCAGGAGGACTTGGGATTCTATGGAATCCTTCTACTATATCCATAACTATTATGCAACATAGTAGATTTTAGATTTGGGCCAAGCCTAACTCAAAGCAACTATGGTTGTCTAGATTCAACATTATTAATATTTACGACCCAAATGATTCAAGACTCAAATAGATCATTTGGGAAGAACTTTCAAACCTCTTTCGCTGCTTTCTTGAGGAGTTTTTTCTGTTAGGGGGTGACTCCAATGCCATCACTAGGGCTGAAGACAAATGGGGAGGTTTGGACTGGGCTGAAAAAAGTCAAAGAGACTTCAGCAACTTCATCATGGATAATGGACTTGTTGAACTGGAACTTAGGGGAGGAGATTTTACGTGGACGAATAGGAGGTTAGATTTTAATAACATTGCTGAAAAACTTGACCAATTTATGATTTATGGAGATTGGGCAGCAACTTAATGGATATGTTCTGCTAAGATCCTCCCCTTTACAAGATCGAATCATTTTCCCATATGTTTGAGGTTACATGATGACTCCACTCCGGAGAGATGTCCCTTTAAATTTGAAGCAATGTGGCTTAGAGCTAATGGATTTTTTGAGCTTGTGACTGACTCGTGGACCCATGCTCCACTTAGAGTGGGGAATAAGGATTTCATTTTTAGTAAGAAGTTACAATTTATTAAGGAAAAAATGAAAAATTTGGAATCCTGAAAGATTTAAAAATATTTTTGTTGAAAAGGGTAGGATTGAAGGGGAGTTAAAAATTCTTAATGAGAAGGTCATCACCCATGGCATGACTTATCTAGAATTTTTGGAGGAGTAGAGCCCCATGAAAGAATATGCTCAAATCTTAGCAAGAAAGGAATTTTTTTGGAGACAGAAATCAAGGGAACTTTGGTTAAAGGATGGGGACCGAAACACAAAGTTCTTTCACAATTCAACCAAGGTGAAACATGCTGCAAACAAAATCTTCTCAATTAAAAACCATCCAGGACATGTAGAATCGGCTAAGGAAATTAACGAGGAAGCCATCAGATATTTCTCGAAGATCTTTTGTGGAGAAAGACAACAACCTAATAATATTGAAGAAATTCTAAACATTGTCCTACCTTGTATTAGGGATGTCCAAAATGCTTTCTTACTCGCCCCTACCACTTTGGGTGAGGATAAGGGAGAACTTTTTGGAATGGGTGGGATAAATCCCCAGGTTCGGATGGTTTCACAACATTGTTTTTTCAACATTTTTGGAATTTAGTTGGGATGAAAATCTGGGAGGTTGTTGAAGAAGCCAAAATTGGTGGCTTTATTTTGAAGGATTTTAACAATACTCTCATCGCTCTCTTTCCTAAAAAGGAGGTTATTTATGGTTTTGATGACTTTCGCCCTATTGCATTATGCAACACAATGTATAAAATTACATCTAAAGTCATTGCCAACAGACTCAAACAAGTTCTGGAGAGTTTTATCTCAGAGGAACAAAGTGGTTTTGCACCAGATAGATCTATCTTTGAAGGAATCATAGTAGCACATGAGGCCATTCATTCAGTTAGGACAACAAAAACTGATTGCATGATGGTCAAATTGGATATTAGGAAAGCTTACGATGAAGTTAACAAGAATTTTCTCTTAAAAGTGTTAAAAAATTTGGGATTTGCAGATGGATGGATTACTTGGATTGGAAGTTGTTTATCCAGCTTTAGACTCTCTATTCTTATGGAGTCCTCAGGGATTCTTGGAAACAAGCAAGGATATAAGGCAGGGTGATCCTATTTCACTATTTCTATTTATAATCATGGTCGAGGTTCTAGGCAGAGTAATAAAAGCTCAAAGGAGGGTTGGACAGTGGCATGGTATTAAGGTGGCTGTTGGGGAGCCTCCCATCTCCCATCTGTAATTCACAGATGATACCTTTTTAGCAGGGGAAGCCTCCATCCAAGAAGCAAGACTCATGAAAACCATAATTGACAATTACAGCCTGGCCTTAGGGCAATGTGTCAATTGGTTGAAATCTGAGATTAATTTTTTTAATACTCCACAACAACGCCAAAGGGACATTTGCAATGTGCTAGGAATGAGAAAAGGTTCCCTTCCAGCAAAATATCTGGGTATACCACTTTTTGGGGGTGCTTGTAAAGCAGATTTATGGGCTAACCTCATATCCTCTTTATCAAATAGGATAGCTAGTTGGCGTGGAAAATGGATCTCTTTAGCTAGTAGGATTTTGATGTTGAAAACTGTTATTTCTGCTATCCCTATATTCCCCTTATGTGCTTAAGGATTCCCCCCTCAGTCATTAAAAAAAAGACAATGCATGAGGAAGTTTTTCTGGAACGGAGCAAATCAAGATGACAAAATCCCTTTACTGGCATGAGAAAAGATATGTAAACCCAAATTGGGTGGGGTGTTGGTATAAGAGATTGGCAACTTATGAGCACAACACTGAGTGCCAAATTAGTTTGGGCCATTTATAAACAACCTGATAGAATGCGGGCCATAATCATTAAGGAAAAAACCTAGGTTTCTTTGATAATGATAGAATTTTAACAACGAGAAACCTCCCACCTAGGTCATCCATGTGGAACTTTATTGTTTCATGCAAAAATGTTATTACATAAAATCTTTCGTGGAAGATTGGTAATGGACAACAAGCTAAGTTTTGGGAGGATTCTTGGAATGACCTCCGAGCACTTAGATACTCCACTGAATTACATGATTTAAGAATATTTTTTGTAAGAAATTGGGGAGATAAAGTGACATATTATGTTGAACAAAAAGAAGGCCTATATGGCCGAGAATGGACATGGAAAAGTCTTGATAATTTAAACTTATCAGAATAACAAAAATTGATCATGAAGGATGTGTTTGAATCGAGGAACTGTAATTTGAATAATGAGGTGGACCAGTTAATCTGGAGTGGCTCTAAAAGTGGTGAATATTCAGTGAAACTTGGCTGCCAAATTTTGGATATGGTTGATGAGGATGAAGTGTGGCCAACAAGAATCTGCTGGGGTAACGAATGTCTGTCCAAAGCTGGTGTTTTTGCTTGGCTAACATCTAGGGGTGGAATCCTCACTGGAGAACATAGGAAGAGATTGGGATTTATTGGTCCTACGAAGTGTGTCATGTGTGGAGAGGTTGAAGAAAGTGTAGATCATCTGTTTATTAAATGTAGGTGTGATTTTTAGTGCTGGGAAATGATTCAGAAAAGATTGAAATGGAAAGGTCCTTTTCAAAACAATATCTGTGACTTCTTCCTAAGCTGGCCTTCCTCCCTGGAAAAATCACGTTTGGTCAGGATTTGGGACATTTGTCCATCCACAATCACATGGGAGATATGGAAAGAACGTAACATGAGGATATTCTTAGATAAAATGAATTCCATAGAGAACTTGTTTTTCAGAATTAACCACTCAATTGAAGAATTAATGACTATTTCAGCCAGCAAGAAGTCTTTAAAATTTCCTTTCTCCAAAAATGATAGAGATATTCAGAATTGCTGGCCAGACATCAAAATAAGACATTTGGGGAATGTTGCGTTCAAATCCAAAAACCTATTGAAAAAACACAATATTACATGGAAAGAACCAGAGTTGGGATGGGTGAAGGTTAATTTTGACGGGGCATCAAGAGGTAACCCGGTAGTGTCGGGGGCTGGTGCAATTGCAAAAGATTGGAATGGTCATACTTTAGCCTTCTATGCTGAAAAGCTATGTGTAGGCACCAACAACATGGCTGAATAAAAAATGGCCCTATTAGGAGTAAAGATGTGTTTGAAATTGGGAGTCAAAAAAGTTTACTTGGAGGGAGATTCCTTAGTCATTGTTTCAACTATTATTAAAAAAAAGATTTTGGCCCGGCATCTGCAATGAACAATTAACATGTTAATTAAGCTAATTAATCAGTTTGAAGATTATAAAATTTCTCATATAAAAAGAGATGGTAACAAGGACACAGATACATTATCTAACTCAGCAGCTAAATTTGAGATTATGGGGACTTCCTTTTTTGAAGATTTTGGTGATTTAACCGTTGCTGATGTGAAAGATGATTCCATCTAAACCCCTGTTCGGTGATTTATTTTACCAGATTATGGTAATCATAAACAAAATCTTGGCGAGGTAATCTTTTTAGGATTTCAAATTTATATTGATATTGACAGAAGTTATTGCTATGAGGCTCGTCATGTCAAAATGATGTCAGCACAGAATGATGTTTTTGGATGACGAGCTTTGACAGCATTTTATGGTTTTGATTGGCTTGTGTGAACAATCTTAAGGGCACATTTTTCATAAAAATTTGGATGGGCTCCTTCACATCATTAATGCTCAGCATGCTTGAGTTTAATTTTCACTTGTATTGGTGGCATTGATATGATACAATTGAGCTTTTCGAGTGTCAGATATCTGGTGAAAGATATGAAAGGACATGGCGAATTATGTTGTGGCATCTCTTACGTCATCCATGATAAGTTGGGTTCCTATTTATTCATCCAAGCTGGAATTATTTTGATTCACCATGACAAATCCTTCTCATATGCCTCTTTTGGTTGTTTAAATTCTTTAAAATTGTTGGTCGCACTTTCTCTGATTTCTTTTGCATTGTGTAGGAACGAGGAACACCATGGAGGCTTCGTCCACTCTGAAACCGGGCACACAAAAATAACAAAAAGGCTTCTTTGGACCGGTTAATGAGAAGAGACTCCGCAAATTGATGAAGTGGACGAGCGAGGAGTTGGAGGAGGTGGTTATTGAAATGCTTGGTCCCATTTTCAAGCCACAAATCACAAAGGACGGCTAAATGTTGACATCACTTCAATGTTGTTCGCTTGGGCTTTGGAACTCGGTGTGGAAAATACCGAAATAAGGGTAGTTCAACACAATCTTTTTGCAAATGATGTCTTGGGGGAGATAGAGTCTTTTCTTGAATGGGCTTGGCCAAGTAGGGGATTTGACTATTCTAAAGGAATTGCAGACGATGCTGAGGACATGGATGACGGTCTTATTCCCTTCATTCGCTGGCCACGAAATGTGAACATGTGAGACTATAAAATTGGAAGACTAATTGGTTGGAGAGCATCAAATATGCCATCTGTAATCACCAGGCTCCCAAAATAGTTGGTGGTGCTGCTCAAACTGTCCACATCCCACGACGACACCGCTTTGTGCGTGTTGGTCGTAGGATTCAATGTTTTATGGGAGGGGTTTTAAGGTTTGGATAATCCTTTTTGTGTTATATGGGCGTGTAATGGAAATGGCGGTCGTTGCAGAATTTTGTATATTTACTGCTGTATAGGCTGGGATGCCTCGTGTTGTTGTAAGCTGAGGCTGGTTTGTTGTTAAGTTGGTTGCTATATTTAAGTTTATAGTAGTTTAAAATTTCGGTGTTAATATAAACTTTTTGCTAGTGTGGAGGAGATGTTTCCTACCAAAGCTTTGTTATAGTGTTTCCTTAGGTATGGAAGTAAGAATTATAGAACAGTTTAGAATTTTCTTCATACTTGAAATGTAATACTTTTTACTCTAATAAAAATATCTATTATCGAAAAAAAAAAAGATATAGACATACATGACTAACATTATGAAAATATGATGTACTTTATATTTTATATCTATAATAAATAATAAATTATATAATTCTTATAACTTGTGTGTATAAATAAACAAAATAATAATAATATTAAAATGTTAATATGAACAAATTTTATAACTAAAATAAATTATTATTCTTAATTTATTTTTAGGAAAACATAAAATCTAATATATTTTTATAAAAATCATAAACATAATTAAAAGAAGTTTAAAGAGAGTTCAATAAAATGTTTTTCAATGCCATTTTATGATGGATAAGTGGGGAAAGATATGATGTTTGTTGTAAGAGACAAGGAATGCATGGAAAGGGGGTCAAAGAGTTAGGTCACTTCCTTTCATAAAGGGAATGCCATAATTAGGGTGTTTTCCATGCGATCCATATAAAAACAAGAGCTGTGCTACAGCAGGAGTCCAGCCTAATAGTAAAAAAATAAATATTGTTTGAATAGATTGAACAAGCATTGGCATAAGTAAATGATTGTAAATAATTATAAGAAGAAAATTAAAATAAAGTAATATAANNNAATAATTATTAAAGAGTAAATAAATTTATTTTAAAAATCTAATAAATTAATTTTATAAGTTTTAAAATAAAATTTAATCTTTTATAATATAAGAACATAGAATAATGAAATAGAAAATTAGAGGAAAGTGTTGTTT
>MU225768.1:1950088-1982152 GCA_018584345.1 Thuja plicata
TTTTAATTGATTAGACAATTTTTTTGTAATTTTGAGAATGAAAAATTAATTAAACCCCTAGCAAAAATAGGGTCAACCAATAAGAAAAAAGAAATATTTTTCAAGAAATTCAAAATAAAAAGCAAGGCACTTTAAACATTGGAAATCATGTTTAATATTTTGCAAAGGCACAATTTTTAAGGCAAACTAATAGCTATAAATCACTTGAAAACATTAGTCTCAGCCTATAAATAGGCTGGACTAATAAAAATAATTACGGTGTTTTTCATGTAACTCTTAAAAATAACAATAATAATTACGGTGTTTTTCATGTGACCCATCAAAAAGAGTGTGTGACCAAAATTAGAGTGCGAGTCACTTTATTTGAGGAATGCATAAAATGAATCCATTTCCATTGTTGGACCCCGCAAACAAGCACTTTATTTATTTGACAAGTTCTTTGTTGTTTAAAGCTATGTTAACATCTTCTATATTTTGTATTTTTATTAAATTTATTTTAATTTGATTAATTTTAATGTAATAATAAAATATATTAATGATATATTTTTAGTTGAGAAGGATAGATTTCAAGTATTATTTTGTATTTATATTCATGTTTCTATGTTGATCTTTATTTTTCATCTTTAGTATGATTAGTAATTGTAAAAATGATCTTTTAATTTTTAAAAATTTAAATTTAAATTTGGGATCTACTTTACCTCTCATTGTGATTATTGTATGCTAATTTAAGGAAGGACACATTTCATTTAACCTTTGGTACATTGTATTTAAAAGGTAGCCTTAGTTCATTTTAGATCATTTCAATATAATAACCTAGATATAATTATTACATGCTAGATCAACTTGTTAATGGGCCTTGATGGGTTGATCTAGACAACAAGAAAAACATGAGAGTAGAATGTAAAAAGTTGGAGGAAGGGTGAATTAAACTAAACTTTGACGAAGCGTCGAGGTGTTGATTTTGTGGCTAGGGATTGGAATGGTAATACATTGGTTCTTATAGTGGAGAAACAAAAAAATGGAACTAATAATGAAGTAGAAGCTCAAGCTTCTCTTTATGTCATCAAGTTGGCTAAAATACTCTTTGTTCCAAAATTCATTCAGAGGGTGATTTGTTATTAATAATCAAAGCAATTATTAAAGGTGAAACTATTGCATGGAATTTAAATAAATACATAAAAGTCATTAATAATATTTTAACCTCATTTGATGACTTCAAGGTGACTCACGTTAGTATTAAGAGATCCAAGATTATTGAGAGGGGGGGTGGGGGGGAAGGGGGTGAATCAGTAATCTAACAATTCCAACTTTAGTCATTAACAATTCAACCATTTGCATCAATAAGCCTCCATTGCATGTAAAACTAAACAATAAAAATAAACATCCACAACCATACAACACAATAACACCAAATTTTTTCTCGTGGAAACCCAACTGGGAAAATCCACGTGTGGGAATGACACCCACTAAAATCTGCACTCTTCTGAAGTACGCCCGGTTAAGAGCTTAGCCTTGTTAAAATCTTAAAAAATGCCTGGTTAAGAGAAAGACCCTGTTAGGAGTCACACGGTCAAGGGATTTACCTGTAGCCCTATTAGGAGCCTTACCCTGTTAGGAGTAACCTAGTTAAAGGATTTCAAACCCTAATTAAAGAGTCACCTGGTGAAAGGATTTACAATTCAGACCTGTTAGGATCTACCCGGTTAAGGGATTTAGCTTGATGAAGCTGTTAGGAATCAACAAGTAAATGATCTGAGAAAGTATCACTCTTTGCTAATACAAATCCAGTTCAAGCTCAATCTCTGTTTCACATACAAACAATCTTCTCTCTTCTCTCTTCTCTCGATCACACCTTTGCATCCACGATCTACACTTGTACATGTCATTATTTTACATATTTATACATTATAAGTGCATTAGGGAAATTAACTGCCTTACAAAACATTTTATGATTTTTTTCGCTCAATGAAAAAACCCTAAAATATGTTAACAATCTAAAACACTTTCTAACAAACTCAGGTCGGCCCACAAATCCATCGCACTTCGATTTGACAAAGAAAAGTCAAACCACAACATACTTTCCAATGTTCTTGCACAACCTCCAAGAAATCTGATTAAAATGATCATGAACGTGCCAACTCATCAATCCTTGTCGATCAACAACATCACCACGATCGCTCAAACATATAATCACTTACTACAATATAGTGCATCATCACCGATCAATGATATGACTGACTGTTCTAAGAACATCTTTAAATTTTTACTAAACGACAAGTGGGGGGGGGGGGGGGGGGGGAATCAGTAATNGAACATCTTTAAATTTTTACTAAACGACAAGTGGGGGGGGGGGGAGGGGGTGAATCAGTAATCTAACAATTCCAACTTTAGTCATTAACCATTCAACTATTTGCATCAATAAGCATCCATTGCATGTAAAACTAAACAATAAAAATAAACATCCACAACCATGCAACACAATAACACCAAATTTTTTCTCGTGGAAACCCAACTAGGAAAATTCACGCGTGGGAATGACACCCACTAAAATATGCACTCTTCTAAAGTACGCTCGGTTAAGAGCTTAGCCTTGTTAAAATCTTAAAAAATGCCCGGTTAAGAGAAAGACCCTGTTAGGAGTCACACAGTCAAGGGATTTACCTCTAGTCCTATTAGGAGCCTTACCCTGTTAGGAGTAACCTAGTTAAAGGATTTCAAACCCTAATTAAAGAGTCACCTGGTGAAAGGATTTACAATTCAGACCTGTTAGGATCTACCCGATTAAGGGATTTAGCTTGATGAAGCTGTTAGGAATCAACAAGTAAATGATCTGAGAAAGTATCACTCTTTGCTAATACAGATTTAGTTCAAGCTCAATCTTTGTTTCACATACAAACAATCTTCTCTCTTCTCTCGATCGCACCTTTGCATCCACGATCTACACTTGTACATTTCATCATTTTGCATATTTATACATTATAAGTGCATTAGGGAAATTAACTGCCTTACAAAACATTTTATGATCTTTTTCGCTCAATGAAAAAATCCTAAAATGTGTTAACAATCTAAAACACTTTCTAACAAACTCAGGTCGGTCCACAAATCCATCGCACTTCGATTTGACAAAGAAAAGTCAAACCACAACATACTTTCCAATTTTCTTGCACAACCTCCAAGAAATCTGATCAAAATGATCATGAACGTGCCAACTCATCAATCCTCGTCGATCAACAACATCACCACGATCGCTCAAACATATAATCACTTACTACAATATAGTGCATCATCACCGGTCAATGATATGACTGACTGTTCTAAGAACATCTTTAAATTTTTACTAAACGACCTTCTATCACTTGAAAATCTGCCTTCCGGTCATCAAATCATGATGTGGTTGCAACAACAACCCCATAACATGGTAAAGATAAACATATCATGACCACAACATCTGAGTCCAAACCTAATGGACACAATTATCAAATTATTCCTTCATGGCCTCATCCTGTTCTTCTTGTTGACCTGTCAACCTTCAATCAATTATAACTCACAATATTCATAAGATCAACCTGTGCGGTCATATAAATAACATCTAGAGAAATCACTTAGTCTTCCTTTATGACCACACACACCAAATCTTACCACAACTCTACATTCAATCTCTTGAACATAAATCAGTATAATAGGCACATTGTCAACCAACAAACATTAAGTTAACATCAATGACAACATCATAACTGAGAAACCTATCATCAGCTCAACACCATAACATACTCAACTTCACTATGCATCAAGTATGCCAATAAATCATACTAAACGAGGTGGTAATACAATGGTATACACCATGTTAAAGTCTATTGTATCATCAAATGACCATTAGTGTAATGAGTTGGCAAATGATTTATGAGATCTCAGATTTGATCTCACCACCGAATGGAACATTTCACAATGAGGTGAAAAAGAGAGGTGTACATGTGGGGAGTTGTAGTAGGGGTTTTAAATCACCATCAGAGGTGCTTTGAAACCATTTGGTGTTCATTTTAATAGTGCAACATCGAGAAAAGGCAAGGTGGTGGTGAGGAGAGTGGAATGGAAGCAAACTTTACCCCTCATCACCCAAAAGCAAAAACTTTATTTTCTCGATTGAATCCCTAAGAAAATATTGAAGTGGGTTTTAAAAGTTGACGAACGATTTTTTTTGGTAGATTGTGGACATTTTTCTCGGAGAAAAACTCACGAGGTTGGAGAATCAATATTACCTCGTTGTTAATGGCATGGGCATTGGAGTTGGACAACAAAGAGGAGGTTTTGTGGGTGACACATGAATGTGTCTGAGAGGAATGGTGCTTTGGTATGAAGTCGTTGTTGGCCATGGAGAAACCTGTTGTGGGCTTTCAAGCCCAATATGGTGACTGGATAAAGGTGGGGAATCTGGAACCACCACTACAACCTTTTACTATTTGGAGTGCGTCAAGTGACATGGAGCGACATAAGGCGATTGCACAAATTGGGTGGGAGGTGTTGAAATATTCCTACAAACACGGGAACTGGAATGGGAAAAGGCTGGTATAGTGAAAAAAAGAAGGGAAGAAAGCAGATTAAATTCAAACCAGAGGATTACTAGTTCAATGGACCGCTGGGTATAGTGAAAAAAATTGAAGCTCCCAGGGTGTATGGCGGTTTTGTGAACTTTGCAGAATTATGTCATAGTAATTTTTTTTTTTTTTGTATATTGGACTGTAAATGTTGATGTTCATGGATGTATAGGGGTGTTGTAATGTTGTGTATCAACTTTTGTATATGTTGTATAAGCATTATAGAGATAGACGATGCATGGAGAAGGTCAAGCTCTAGCTGTAATGTTAGGAGGTTTATTGGTTATATTGTGAAGATGTAACATTTTATCTTTTGAATATTAATAAATATATATATATTAATTTATCGGTAAAAAATACTTATTCTATGTTAGATCTCATTTTTAGACTATCAATTATTATTTTAATGCATTATCAAGGAGGGTTTCTACAAAAATCTACATTGTCCATATACATTTAGGATATCTTGTATGTTTGATAGTATTATCTTTGGTCTTTTATATGCCATTTAAATTGACATCCTTATATTGTTTGACACAAGCAAACAATTACCCTCTAAGTGTAAACCAATGAACCCTAAAAAAATACTTTTCTCCAAAAGGGAAAATAAGGACATCAGTGAGGGATGAATTGGCATTTCAAAAGTTTTTAGAAATTAGATGAAGTTCTAGATCAAATTTGTGAGGTAAATATTAGTGATGCACTTAAAGAATTGGTTCTCAAGGTTACAATAAAAATATTTATTGATTTTGAAGCATTTGTTTGGTCATCATTGATATCCTTACATAGTTCTCAATCTATTCCATCACTTGTCATAATATTTCAAACTGAGCGCCATTATTTTATTATTTAAATCATTTCATTTAATGTATTTATTACATCCCAACTCTTTTAATCTAGGATATATTCTAAATGCTTATGTTATTTATTCACTCTAGATCCAACTCTTTGGATCCATGGTAGATTTCTAAATGGTTATGTTATTTATTTATTATTCTTGATTTATATAAAAGGGCTTTGATTCTCCCTTTCAACGTGTTTTTGATATTAAAAGCAGAAAAACTATGGTGTTGTCCCTTTACAACCAACCCAGAAGGCTAACAATTCAAAACACTAAAGAAGCATGTTTACAACACATTAACAACCCTCTAACAATATAAAAAACCACCACTAACAAAACAGTGAAGCCGCCACAATCGAACAATATTTATCTTACCATCTAAGATAACAAAGCTATTAACAACCTTATAAACATACCTAGCATCTAAGATAACCGAACTATGAATAGTCTTAAAAATAGCCCATAAAGGGCCATACCTAACCAATAGCATACAACTACTAAGAGTCTTAATAATAAACATAGACATATAGAAATTAAACATCATGTCATTACGATCATTATCAATAGAAAAATATAAAACACCTTGAAATCTACCCCTGCCCAGCTCATTAATCCTGCAACCAGCTTGTATATTATACCAATAAAACCTTCGACACAAACTAAAATACATGGCAACAAAATCATCATTTTATTTCTCCTTCAAGGAGAATATTCACTTTGGCAAGAACTACCCCTTGGTCCCTCCAACATATTAATCCTGTAAGCCTTAATCTTAGGGCATCCATAGCATCAACCACACCATTGCCTTCCGTATAGGTGTAGTGTATGACAAAACAATCTAGGCCCAAAAGAAGCCTTTTGATATCTTCCATAAAATCAGCAGAGGACAAGTTAATCTTAGTCCTTTAGTAACATCAATGAAAAGTTTGGATTCCCCCTATAGGATAAGAGCCTTTATATTGATAGAAAGATAAAAATTTAGGCTGTAAAAAAGTGCCATACATTCAACCTAATTATTAATCAATCCATCAAGATTGCCAAAATATGACACCATGAGGGTGTTAGTAGAGGTACAAATCACACCCCACCAGTAGCTAAACCATCTCTAGAAGCACCATCAAAGTTTTATTAGAATAACTGAGGGGGGGGTGAATCAGTGGCCTAAAAAATATTCCAATAAATCAACCCAAAAACTTAGTACCACAATATTAAGCCTCGAGTTATCTTCAGTCCTACAAGATGAATCCCTTCAAACAATCTTAACAAATAACTATTGCTCGGAGTTCACTGTTAAACCTTATTCTTACTGTTTACCGATTAGCAGTCTTTCTTTTACTGAAATAGAGTAAATTGCTCATTATATACCGATCAATCCAGATTAGTTATGTGTAATACAAAACACTAAAGTAGTGACTCATAAACACATTGACACATGGATTTTTAACGTGGAAACCCTGTTAAGGGAAAAACCACTTGGGACCGGTAACCCAAAATTTTCACTCTTGTGATGTGAGCTCAGTGAAGAGCCAACCCTGTTAAAGGTTACAAACACACTGTTAGGTGTGACCTTGTTAGAGGATTTAAATAGAATAGTTTGTCACTTGATATTTGGCATCTCTATGCTACCTTCTATGACCAAACCCACTATAGTTTTTGAAACGGTATCTGGCATCTCATGCTATCTTCATGATCAAAATTTTTGATACTCCTTGGGATGTATCTCAATATAGAAAGGATTGTTAAGTCCTACTCGGTTAAGAGACTTTCTGATCCAATGGCTAAATTGAAACAATAAATGATCTATTCACATATACAACTATAGACTTGCATATTTTTAGATCTATTATAAGCTCATAATACCTTTCTGATCAATGTATCTTTTCAATACCTTTGCTCCACTTCTTTCTTCTCGGTGATGCTATGCTTCTTTGTTGCTCGGTGTCCGCAAAAATATAGCTCTGTTCTTCAGCTTGATTGATAAGGAATGCATGAAGTTGTTCTTCATCAGTTTCTCTTCAGCATCCTCTTTCTCTATTCACTACCCTAATTTATAATAAATTATATTGTCTCTTTATAGACATGATATCACCGTTTCTAATTTCTTTACTTTCTTTTTCTTGGCGTGATCCGCAATTTTAGCCAATCTTGCTTTAAATCTTTACTTCAGTCTTATCCTGTAGATTTCTCGTTGACAACTAGAATAAAACAACTTTAAATCTTTCACTTATCTATGGCTTTAACTTGTCGATGAAAACAATGTTAACAACCAGTTAACTCTATCTTTAGCTCTTTCCAGCTAAGTCTTTTGTCATTTCTAAACTTCAGTTTCTTTCGATGTTTTAACTCTTGTTAGCTTTGGTCAACACTTCAGTTCTCCTCATGCACCTCTGTCAAGGTTGTCTGTCTGTCAGGGTTGTCTGTCTATTGGGGTTGTCTGTCTGTCAGGCATCACTGTGAAGTTCTACTTGTCAGTAATGCTTGTGAATCTTCTCGTCGGTAATGCTTGTCGGGTTTCTTTCTCGGGCAACACTGTGACTTTACTTTTGGGTTTCTCTGTTCGTCGGGGTACACTACCCATCGATGTTTATAGTCACTTAGTGAATACTGATCTTTTATGCATTATTAAAAGCATAATCTTTATCTCTCTGATTCTTTGAAGTCTTTGACATTTTGTATATAACCAATCAGATTATATCAAGTTGACATTAATGAAAATACAATCCATTAACTGATTTAATGTCTTGCATTATCTTTCTGCATTTCGGTGATCAACTTAACATCTTCAAACATTCAATCAGTTATGGTTCATCAATCTCTCCCTTTGGCATTGATGGAAATACACTATATTATTACTAATACAATATGAAATATATCAGTTGAAGTTCATCGATCTCTCTTAACTCTTTTTGTTCTATAACCAATACAAATGTCTGGCTCTCGGTAAGCTCATATAACTTAGATTTGTTTCTTGCAGAGTGTCTTTGTCAATGTTCAATCCCTTCACTAGATAGGTGTAGCAGCTTCTGATTCTTTCTCTGATGTTGTCTCTCCCTTTGACTGTTCCTCTCCTTGGTCATCTCTTTTTGTTTTGACAACAATCTCTCCTTTAGTATGTATTCTCTCCCTTATGTTACTTCTCTCCCTTTGATGGATATTTCATATGTAATCTCTCCCATTGGATATTTTGGATATTCTCTCCGTTTGGATAACGATAATCTCTCCCTTCGAATCTCTCTCCCTTTGACAACAATGCCAAAGTAAACTTTTATTATGCCAAAGTTATATCCTTTCACCTTTTTATAATATACTCCTTGAATTTCCCTACCCATCAGCAATACAGCTCTGTATTACCCAAAATTATCTCTGGTGTACTTCGGTGCAGATTTGTACCTTGCTGAGTACAGATGTATCTTTGCAGTCCATTTTTCTTGCTTGCATCAACATGAATGATCTTCTGATTTGTGTATAGACTGATGCAATTCCCTAGTCATCTTACTGACCAATAAACAAGGGTCGGACCCCTAGTCTCTGTCTCAGGTACTCAAATGTATCTTTCGGTAATAGCTTTGTGAATATATAAGCTAACTGTTCCTTTGATTGAACATATTCCAGTATCACCTCTTTTGCTTGCACTTGTTCTCTTAAGTAATGATACTTGATTGCTATATGCTTAGTCTTAGCATGCATGATTGGATTCTTTGATATGTTTATTGCACTGGTATTATCACAATAGATAATCACCGGTTCAAGAATCTTCATATTCATACCTTTTAGTAATTGTTTAATCCATGCAATATTAGAGTAGTTTGCAGCAGCAGCCACATATTCTACTTTTGCAACAGATTGTGAGATGCATCCTTGCTTCTTGTTGATCCATGCGACAAGTCTCTCACCCATGAAGAATGCTCCTCCAGTTGTGCTCTTTCGGCCATCTAAGTTTCCAGCCCAATCAACATCTGTATAAACTTGAAGCTCAAATTTGCCTTCTCTCTTATACCATAAGCCATAGTCCTCAATGTTCTTTAGATATCTCAGAATTCTCTTGACAACAGTCATGTGTGATTCTTTGGGATAAGCAGAGAATTTTGTAACTATTCCAATTGCATGTGCTATATCTGGTCTAGTATGAACAACATACATTAGTTTGTGAATCACTGATTTATACAAGGTCTGATTTACCTCATTTGATTTGTCTTCTTTTCTCAGCTTACATCCGGTTGCCATAGGTGTTCCAACTGGCTTGGAATCTTCCATCTTGAATATCTTCAACACTTCTTTGATGTATTTGGATTGAGTGATATATATGCCTACATCTTGTTGAAGAATTTGTAGACCAAGAAAGCATTTGATCTCCCCAAGCATCGACATTTCAAACTCTTTTCTCATTTCGTTAGCAAATGATTTACATAACATATCATTTCATCCAAATATGATATCATCAAAAAATATTTCAGCAATAAGAATATTATCATCAATATCTTCTTTTAAGTATATATTGCTATTTTCACTTTTTCCTACAAATCCAATGCTTATGAGATAGGAGTGAAGTCTTTCATACCAGGCTCTAGGTGCTTGTTTCAATCCATACAAGGCTTTATGTAGTCTACATACCATGTTTCTCTTGTCTGGATCAACAAACCTTTCTGGTTGTTCAATGTATACTTCTTCTTCTAGTATTCCATTTAGGAATGCAGATTTGACATCCATCTGGTATACCTTGAATCCTTTGAATGAAAAATAAGCAAGTAAGATTCTTACTCCTTCTAGTCTAGCAATGGGTGAAAAGGTTTCACCATAGTCAATACCTTCTTCTTGTGCATACCCCTTGCATACTAACCTTGCTTTGTTTCTTGTGACTTCTCCATTCTCATTCAGCTTGTTTCTGAATATCCATTTGGTACCGATGACATTCATATCATTAGGTCTCGGTACTAGTGTCCATGTCTTGTTCTTCTCAATCTGTTCTATCTCTTCATTCATAGCACTGAGCCATTCCTCATTTTCAAGTGCAGTATTAACAAATTTAGGCTCAAAATCATAAAGTAAACATCTAGTGTTTAGTGACTTACTTCTTGTTCTCATTCCAGCCTTCTTGTCTCCTATGATTAGATTCTGTGGATGATGTCTTTTGACATACTTGGAAAGTTTTAGTTCAGCTCTTTGTCCATCATTCTGAACATCATCTTGACCTTCATTCTTATTTCCATCGCTCGAAACATCATCTTGAGTATTTTCCTAATTTTCAGTAATTACAGCCTGATACTCGAGTGCAATGTTCTGTTGCTCGGGAGCGATACACTATTGCTCGGGTAGGGTGTCAGGTTCTTCAGTGTAAAAAAACATGTTGTAGTCTTCTGGTTCCTTTATGCTTTCCTTATCATTCTTCTTTTCAAATTTGTCTATTCTTACATTTGCACTTTCAATGATCTTGTTAGAGGACTTGTTAAGACATTTATAAGCCTTGCTTTTGGTGGAATACCCTAGAAAGATACCTTCTTCACTATTGGAGTAAAGCTTTCCATTTCTATCATCTTTCAAAATATAACATTGACTACCAAAGATTCTGAAGTAACTTACATTGGGTGTATAAACATACCATAGCTCATAGGGTGTCTTCTTTGTGTTCTTCTTCAATTGTACTCTGTTCAATGTGTAGACAGTAGTACTGAAAACTTCCCTCCTGAAAGTTTTAGTGATGCTTTTCTCAATCATCAGTATTCTTACACAATCAATAATGGATCTGTTTCTTCTTTCAACAATTCCATTTTGCTGGGGTGTTCTTTGTGCAGAAACCTATCTTTTAATTCCACGCTCATTACAAAAGTTAGTGAATTCATCTGAAATAAATTCCCCTCCTCTATATGATCTTAAGCATTTCAATTCCTTACCATTTTGTTTTTCTACCATAGCCTTATACCATTTAAATATCTTGAATGCTTCTGATTTATATTTTAAGAACATAATTGTCATCATTCTAGAATAATCATCTACAAAGAGAATGAAATACCTATCACTATAGTAACTCTTTGTCCTCATAGGTCCACATAAATCAGTATGGACTAATTCTATAATTGCATTAGATGTATGGGTTTTACTCTTGAAACTAGAATTTTTCATCTTACCTTTTTGACAATTCTTTCACATGATATGCTCGGGCTTTGAAATGCTCGGTAAGTCTCTTACTCTTCTTTTATTGCTTATCTTTATCATGTTGTCAAAATTCACATGGCATAGTCTTTTATGCCACAACCATATGTCTTCGTTTCTATCCATTAAACAAGTGGTGTTAATGTCATCAAGACAGAAAAGGTTACCTTTTGTCTGTTCACCAGTTCTGATCAACTTTCCTGATTCATTGAAGATCTTTGCCTTCTTATTTTCAAATGCTACTCAGTGACTTGTGTTATTCAACTATGAAACACTCAATAGATTATAATTAAGTCATTTTACCCAGTAAGCATTTTCACATTTGATCGGGTTATTTAACATTATGGTTCCTTTACCTTCAACTGGACAAGGTGTGTCATTACCCATTCTTACTGATCCACCATTATAGTACTCAAAAGTTTCAAAATTTTGTTTATCATCGGTCATGTGGTGAGTGCAGCCACTATCCATAATCCAGACATCATTCTTACTAACCTTAGATATGAGTGCAGTCTCTACATACCTTTCTTCTTCCTCTGAATCATCCTTCATGGCTACAAATACCATCTCAATGTCTTCATCAGATTCAGTGTCAGTATCATCAACTTTGTTTCATCCAAGTAACTAGATTTCTTTCCTTTGTCCTTGTAGTCTCGGGTATCTCTTCTGTCAGATTGTTGGTTGCTTCGGTAATCTCTGTTATCTCCTTGGTCAAAATTCTTTTCATATGTTCTGTCATTATTTCTATCATCTTTTCTTCTATTAGGACATCTTGCAGCAAAGTGTCCAACCTCTTTACAATTAAAACATACAAGTGGTAATTTACCTTTATATCTACCTTTTCCTCTCTGCAATCTTCTTGCCATCAGTGCTTCAATCTCATCAAGTCCTTGGTCATCACTATCACTTTCACAATAATTCCTCATAGTGTGTCTATGACTTGACTTACTTATTTTCAAAGAAGATTTGAATGCAGACTCTACAGATGGTAAGACACTATTATCATAGTTATTTATCTCAAATGAAATCAGTCTACCAATCAGACTATCTAGAGTAACAATATTGTTTGCAACTGCTCTCATTTCTTGTATAAAAGATACTCTAATAGCATATACAGACAGTAAGGTTCTTAGGATTTTACTTACCACTGTCTCTTCTTCAAGTACACCTCCAACTCCTCGGATAACATTGACTACCTCTTTGATTCTGCAACTATACTGAGTGATATTTTCTCCTTCTTTCATCCTTAGGTCATAAAACCTCCCTCTTAGGCTTTCTTCCTTGGCTCTTAGTATATTAGCATCTCCTCCATGTACCAACTTCAATTTATCCCACATTTTATTTGCAGAGGTGCAGGTTTTGACATCTTCAAACTCAACTTCAAAGAGTGAGGAAGCAAGCTCTATCATCATGCAATTATGCTCATGATTTTCTCTCAATTTCTCAAGTGTGTGAGGTCCTGTAGGAAACATATATTTAGTATCTAGGTGTTGAGTAACATCATTACCAATAACTGATAGGTGGAGTCTTATTCTAGTTTTCCATGGTGCAAAGTTCTCTTTATTCAACTTGGGCACATCTCGTTTGTTCATCTTGTGATATTTTGCTTGAGATGTTAAACTTCCTTTCTAAGCACACAAGCTCTGATACCAATTGTTAGAATAAATGAGAGGGGGGGGGAGGGGGGTGAATCAATGGCCTAAAAAATATTCCAATAAATCAACCCAAAAATTTAGTACCACAATATTAAGCCTCTAGTTATCTTCAGTCCTGCAACATGAATGCCTTCAAACAATCTTAACAAA
The DNA here is from genome assembly GCA_018584345.1 of Thuja plicata. Classification (NCBI taxonomy): domain Eukaryota; kingdom Viridiplantae; phylum Streptophyta; class Pinopsida; order Cupressales; family Cupressaceae; genus Thuja; species Thuja plicata. Next base: position 1,963,474 of record MU225768.1, read on the forward strand.
TAACTACTGCTCGGAGTTCACTGTTAAACCTTATTCTTACTGTTTATCGATTAGCAGTATTTCTTTTACCGAAATACAGTAAATTGCTTAGTGTATACTGATCAATCCAAATTAGTTATGTATAATGAAAAACACTAAAGTAATTACTCATAAACAAATTGACACATGGATTTTTAACGTGGAAACCCTATTAAGGGAAAAACCACTTGGGATTGGTAACCCAAATTTTTCACTCTTCTAAAGTGAGCTTGGTGAAGAGCCAACCCTTTTAAAGGTTACAAACATACTGTTAGGTGTGACCTTGTTGGAGGATTTAAATAGAATAGTTTGTCACTTGATATCTGACATCTCTATGCTACCTTCTATGACCAAACCCAGTGTAGTTTGTCAAATGGTATCTGGCATCTCATGCTATCTTCATGATCAAACTTTTTGATACTCCTTGGGATGTATCTCAATATAGAAAGGATTGTTAAGTCTTGCTTGGTTAAGAGACTTTCTGATCCAATGGTTAAATTGAAATAGTAAATGATCTGTTCACATATACAACTATAGACTTGCAGATTTTCAGATCTATTGTAAGCTCATAATACCTTTCTGATCAATGTATCTCTTCAATACCTTTTCTCTACTTATTTCTTCTCGGTGATGCTGTGCTTCTTTGTTGCGTAGTGTCCGCAGAAATATAGCTCTATTCTTCAGTTTGATTGATCAAGATTGTATGAAGTTGTTCTTCATCAGTTTCTCTTCAACATCCTCTTTCTCTATTCATTCCTCTAATTCATAAGGAATTATATTGTCTCTTTATAGACATGATATCACCATTTCTAAGTTCTTGACTTTCTTGTTCTTGGTGTGATCCACAATTTTAGCCAATCTTGCTTTAAAGCTTTACTTTAGTTTTATCCCATAGATTTCTCCTTGACAACTGAAATAAAACAACTTTAAATCTATCACTTATCTCTGGCTTTAACTTGTCGATAAAAAAAATGTTAACAACCAGTTAACTCTATCTTTAGCTCTTGCCAGCTAAGTCTTTTTTTGTTTCTAAACTTCAGTTCCTTTCAGTGTTTTAACTCTTGTTAGCTTCGGTCAACACTTCAATTCTCCCCGGGCATCTCCATCGAGGTTGTTTGTCCGTCGGGCATCACTATGAAGTTCTGCTTGTTGGTAATGCTTGTGATTCTACTTGTCGGGTTTCTTGCTCAGGCAACACTTTGACTTTACTTTTGGGTTTCTCTATTCGTCGGGGTGCACTAGCCGTTGGTGTTTATAGTCACTTAGTGAACATTGATCTTTTATGCATTACTGAAAGCATAATATTTATCTCTCTAATTCTCTAAAGTCTTTGACATTTTGTATATAACCAATCAGATTATATCAAGTTGACATCAATGACAATACAATCTATTAACTGATTTAATATCTTGCATTATCTTTCTGCATTTCGGTTATCAACTTAACATTTTCAAACATTCAATCAGTTATGGTTCATCACGTTTAACATGTGTCACCCAACATCCAGAGGTTTCCACATGGTATTCTTTTTGATAATATTTTTGGAATTATCAACTTTAGCATAAGCATTGGGTAAATCCCAATCTATAGTCATTATTTCAACAAAGGGAGAAGGTGGAAACTCATAGCATATGCACTTAGTGACTAAAAAGTTATAAAATATCAATAGAAATAACTGAACACTACTTCCATAGGATTCTCAACCTCCCAGAAAACCTTGGTATTCCTTTCTTTCCAAAGACTGCAACAAAGATAAGGAGGGATTTGTCTCCATAATTGTCTAACTAATGGGTTACCTATCTAGGCTCGTTTCACTCATCAAAAAGTTGCTCCAGACCACTATTGAAAACCCAATTGAGATCAAGCTTAGTCAACACCAATTGTCATAAATCTCTTTTTAACTAGCAATAAAGTAAAAGATGGAGACTAAACTCCTCGTCTTGCTTACAAATAGTGCATTTGTTAGGGAGTTGGAGTCCCCTTTTAATGAGATTGTCTTGAGTTAAAATTTTATTATGCAGAGTTTTCCACCAAAAGAAGTCAACTTTAGATACCAAAGAAGGATTCGAGACGTCCCCACAATAGTCCAAGGAAGAGTCCTCCTCAGACAACACACTGTAAGATGATTTCACAAAAAAATATCCCTTTTGATCTTTCCTCATAATAAATTTATCTTCCCCAAGAAAAAGAGGGATTCTAAACTTCATGATAATCCCCATAAGCTCCCTAGATTTCTCAAGAAAATGTGGGTGTTCCATGCAACATTGGGTAAGATCCCTCCACCCCCTATCTATGGAAATGTAATCAATCACTCCTTGGCCAAAGAATCATTTAGTAATGTCCATAACCCCCCTTACGCTAAAATCAGCCTCCAACTTTCCTTCACCAACCCAAACATCTTCCCAAAACCTAATATTCCTACCATCACCCACATGCCACTTTAGTTTAGATTGAATAATATTCTTGCATTTAAAAATATCATTCCAAATATTAGACCTTGGGGGATACCAGGGGTACTAAGAAGTTTATAGAAATTGTCAGAGTTAAGCTACTAAGCCTTCATAATATTACACCACTCAATCTTATCCAAAGGCATCTTCGATCCAATCTTAACAATCAACGCTTTGTTAAGAGCAATACTTTTTCTAATCTCCAACCCTCCAAGATGTTTAGACTTACAAATTGTGTCCCAATTAACTAGAGCTAATATTTTATTTTCTTTCATACCTATCCATAGAAAGGATCATTGGAGTCTTTCTAGTTTCTCTGCCATAATACCATATATTTTGAATATGGAAAGGAAATAAACCAGGATTCCTTGAAGAGAGGCCTTGAGAAGGTGAATCTTTCCCAAACTACTAATAAGCTTACCTTTCCAACTAGCTAATTTATTCTGCATACATTCTAAGTTGGTGTTCCAATAGGCCAGGGTGAGATCCTTAATAGTAAGGGAAAGACCCAAATGGGTGCTACGAAGAGCTGCACATTGACAACCCAAGATATTCTTAAATTTATTCTACAAGTCCTCTTTAGTATTGAAGAATTTAATGGTGCTTTTCATACTTAACATGTTGACTTGAAACCTTAGCACAATTATCAAGAAAAGCCTTCCATTCCCTCGCCTCCACAAAAAATTTCTTCCAAACAGAATCATGTCATCCACAAATTATTGTAAGACTGAGGGGGGAATGGTGGAATTCGCTTTTACCCCTTGAATTCTTCCCAAATAAACCATATTGAAGAAACTTATGTCTATCACCTCAAAAATCATGATGATAATATATGGGGAGAGGGGGTTCCCTTGTCCAAACCCCTTCTTTGCACTAAAAAAACCCCCAGGGATACCATTGATAAGGACCAAAAATTAGACAGTTCCCTCACATTCTCTGATCAAGTTGGTAAAATTTTCATTGAACCCCATTCTAGATAAACTTTAAATAAAAAATCCCATTTGATTCTATCATATGCCTTTGAAATGTCCATTTTAAGAACCATACTTGGCAATCAACACTTGTCCATAGAGTGAATAATTTCATGTGTTGACACTGTAACATCTAGAATTTATCTTCCAGGGATAAAGCCATTATGATAACCACCCATTACCATGTCTAGAAAAAGGCTTAATTCTATCAATCAAGAATTTCAAGAAGATTTTATAAAGGGTTTTACAAAGGCTAATGGATCTAAAATCAGTCATTTTTTTGGTTCCTAAACCTTAGGCACTAGAATAATAAAATTGTTGTTAAATTTGTTTAGCATATTTCCCATCCTTAAGAAATCCTTAGTGGTCATTGTTACACCATGACTCACCACATCCCAAAAATCCCAAAAGAAGGCAGAGGGAAGTCATCGAGCCCCGATGGCTTATAACCACCCATTGAGAAAGCAACAATTCTAACTTCTTCAAAAGAAACTAGAGCAAGGATCTGATCATTATCCTTGGGACTTATGGTTCTCAGGAGAAAATCTAACAATTGGTCTTCAATGCTGCAAAAACTAAGAAGACCAGGGATGCTATAAGCTTTCTTGAAATAATGAATGGCCATTTCACCCATCTTAGAATTCTCATGAATTTCCTAATTTTTGATAATTCAGTAAACATTGTATTGAATTCCTCTTTCTGTGCCTAATACCATATCTTTGAAAAAAAAATAGAGTTCTTGTCGCCCTCCTTCAACTATTGCACTCTTGACCGTTGCTTCCAGTAGATCTCCTCCCTTCCCAGATTTTCCTTCCATTTCTTCCTCCATTCTTATTCCTCATAATTAAGTGTTTGAGAGTTGTCCTCGTGGGACATTGAGTCTTATAAAAATTCCATCTTAGGAGAAATTTCCTTTCTTCTTCTTAAAGGCATCACCAAAAGTCAAATTGTTCCATCCTTTAACATTCTTCCTTATAATCTCCAATTTTTGCGAGACTCTAAATATAGTCGTACCTTGAATAGGGGTATTCCACCAGTTTTGAATGCAATTTTTGAATTCAAGGTGGGAAGCCCACATAATTTCATATTTGAAAGGAAGGGGTGAAGACAGAGGCCTATCAATCCAATGCAAGAGGAGAAGATTATGATCTAAGACAGTTCTTGGAAAATCTTTCAAGGTGGCCTTACATCCTAAATCTCATTTTTCCAAAACAAGGAACCTATCAAGATTGATTTGGATTAGGTTATTCACCTTCCTATTGTTGGACCAAGAAAAGGATTGACCCTACAGGTCAATGTCAGACAACCTGGTTCTATTGATGAAGTTAGATAAATCTACCATACTGTCAGAATAATCCATCATGCCCCCAAGTTTCTCAGAAGGAAAGATGAGATAATTAAATTCCCTCACCACCATCCATAAGGAATTAGAATTTAAAGTCAACATAAATAAAGACAGAGATCTCATTCCAGAATTCTTTCCTACTAGATCTAGTGTTAGGAGCATACACATTAACCAAATTCCACAACAAACTGCCTGTGGAGAAAGAAGCAACTAAGAAATTAGAATAAAAGGAATAAATATCTCCCTTGAGCCTAATAGGGTCCCACATAGTTATTACTCCTCCAAAAGTTCCAGTAGTATAACTAATGAGATATGAGGAGCTAGGCCAAATTTTTTCAGCAACAGTCAAGAAGGTATGCACAATCATTTTAACTTCTTAAAGAAGAACAAGATAGATTCTTAATGCATTATTTCAATGCATACTAATTTTTAAGGTTATTGAGTCCCCCCATATTCCATGAAATTTTTTTTATTTCTTATGTTTTGGATTGGCATCTAGGGTCTTTTGCCTCCCATTGGCAATTTCCCTAGATATCTCTTTGTGTCTAAATCTAAACTCTGAGGGCCGACCAACTTTAGACTCCAAACCCACATCAACTTTTTGGGATCTAGTTTTTTTCTTCTCTACTGTCTATTCTTCTTCCATTGTGCACAAAAGGGTATCATGAGGGGATAACTCTGGTTTTTCTGACACAGGGATCCCCTGTTTCTTCTCAAATTTCTCATTGATTTCTATCTCATCCCCAACATTTTGGGTTATTTTTTCTATCATACTTAGACCAACTAATTGAGTAATATCCTTAATTATGTCATCTTCCTTTGAAGCAACAACCTCTTGAATCCTAGGAGGAGGAACATTTTACTTTAAAATTTTTAGGGATTCTTCCAATCTCATCACCAAGGTGGGAGGAACATCCATAGTCATTTTATTTACCTTTGGAGTACAGAGAATTTCCAATCCTCCAACACATAAGTGTCCATAACATGCTACACTTCTAGGACTGACCCTACATTCCATAGCCTTAGATGGAGTGCCAGTTGGGGAGTTCATTAATTTCAACAAATCTTCTGTAAAAGGATAATCTCTAGTCCCAAAGGGTTCCCCCTCGCAAATTTCAATGCGAGGAGTAGGGAACATCTCCTTCAACTTGGGCTCCTTAAGAAGAAGTAACATGACTCAGTTTGGAACACTTTTGAGAGTAAAGCACAACATTCTCATAAGAAAGAGCTTGGGTCCATTTCCCAAGTTTCAAATGCAAAGTAATGAAATTGGTGAATGTATTGTTAATTGCTACATTCACACAAAATCTAACCAAAACTAACCAAGCATTGGCTTGGCTAACCACATAAGAAGTAACATATTGCCCAATCGTATTCCCAATCCATTTGAAAATATTTTTATCACATAATTCTAATGGAAGTACATGAAACCTTCCTAAGGAGATCCTTTGCTGGGTCAAATCCTAACTTCCATTTACATAAAGTGAAATTGTGCTTGCCATAAGCCCAAGAGTCTACAAATCCTCCTCTGAACTAAACTTAAACAAGAAGAGACCACCCAACATAACACTAGTCACCACACCGCCCTTCAAGTTCCATTGGGAAGCCACCCACCTCCTTACCATATTAATAGTTGGCCTGAAAGCGAAGAATCTTCCTATAAGGGTAAAATTCATGGAGGAAATAATACGGTCCATTACCACATCCAATTTCAGTTCCTTCACCTATTCGTATGTACTCCGATGTGGGGTTGTGTACTTATTGTCTATGGGGCCCAAAAAAAGGTCGCCCTTACAGTTAGTGACATGGTTCTCCTTGCTAAAAGTACCCTCATTACCCAGAGTAGGCTCAATAGTCCCGAGGACCCCTGCTAACACTACCATTATTACCCAAAGCAGGCTCAGTAGTCCCAACTTGGGGTCCCAACGTCACCGAATGTTTCAGAGAAGCTGAGGCCAAGGAATCTAAGGTATGGGCCCCTAAGGACGAGACAACATTTATGGGGAGATGGTCCTCGTGAGGAGGGGCAAGGTCCCCTCCATGGTCATCGACCATGTGCAGGAATTTAAAATTTTAAATCAATGACCAGGAATTTGTAGAGCAGAGCAAATTTTCAATGTAGGAATGGTAGAGTCCTAAACGTTTCTTGAACCTTGGTTGTAAGCTCTATAGGAAAGAATACCCACTATTTCACCAAGGATCAAGATAAACAACTTTCCATTGAGAACCATGGTAGAGAGAGACCCCGTGAAGACTTGAACCTTGGTTGTAGGGACCACAAGCAAGAAGCACCACCATTTCACCAAAGAGTCAAGCCCTTAAAATGTTTCTAGAACCTTGTTCGTAAGCTCTGCAGGCAAGAAGCCCCACTATTTCACCAAGTATCAAGATAAACAACTCTCCATTGATAACCACGGTAGAGAGAGACCCCGTGGGGACTTAAATCTTGGTTGTAGGCACTACAAGCAAGAAGCCCCACCATTTCACCAAAGGGTCAAGTCCCCACTTTCAACATGTTATAAATGAAATTTTTTATAGTTGATTATATTTATAAATCTTTCCTCTATTAACAAGTATTTAAATGTGTTTGCATGGTAGGTGATTTTCCTCACTCGTTGATTATTATTAACATAAATAAAGAGGAATATCATTAATGCAGTGTACATTCATAATAATCAGCTTAAAATGAGTACAAAATGCATAAGTGAGCTTTAAAAAATTATAATTCTAGTTATTAATACCTTTGGTGCCATAATTTTTATCACCATAATTTTTTTATTATGTTGTTGGAACTTTCCATTTTTTTGGTTGTTTGTTACATTAAGACGTGTATTCTAATGACAATAAGACATGAGGCATCATGTCATGATCATATACATAATAATTAAAATGTTTAATAGTTCTGAAATAAAATAAAATAATTCAATAATTTTCTCAATATTTGTTAGATAAACATATTTTAGATATATATACTAGTTTTTATGTTAATGCTATAAATGACATGCACAATATGGTCATCTATCCGTACAAAAAAATATAGACTTTTGTGGTAGTAAATTATAATTAGATGTTCAAGTGTAGTTTTTAACTTGTATTTTCTTAGATAGCTTTATATTTTGGTGCTTGAAAATAACATCTTAATGTTCAATCAGTTACAACACAAAGGGAAAATGTGTGCTTGTATAAGACCCTCAAAGTGCTATAAGTTGATTCTTAAAGTCATAAAACAAGATTCCAAGAAATGACATTACTGTGAGTAGTTACACAACAATGATTTTAAATAACACTGTGAGGAGATAACAATAACAAAATAATGAAAGGGAGTCTCCTAGTCATAACACAAAGCAATTGTTTAGGAATAAGAAGCATGCATTGATAATAAAAATAATTATTTAAAAAATATCTTGTTTTATGTATAATATATTTGAAGGATGACATAATATTTTAGTATTTGATGAAACATTATTTAATGTATTTTAATTATTCTAATGGAAAACTACCCAACTAAATTATGGGAATTGACATTCTTTACTTTTTAGCAATATAGTTTCCCTCCTCCAATCCCCCAGGCATGTTGCGAGAACTTCACAAATACTTAGTAGAGGGGGAGGAATAGATAAGAGATTTTGGTTGAGAAGATACAACAAACACTAATTGTGACATTAAAGAGAAGTTGGCTTGGAGGAAGGCTCATCATTAGGTGGAAAAATTATTTTCTTTCTTAGAAGGGTTTGAAGCTTTTCTTTGTTGCACCTTGGTAGCTAGTTGATCCAAAGTGGGTTGGACTTTATCCTATGACCCACCCAAGTTAGCATTCTTGTTTTTGCAATGTGAAACCACAAAATCCAATTTTCTTCAATTTTGAAGGAATAAACCTAGAAAATTGAGGTGATTTGACCTAAGGCGCACCAACGATCAATCCTTAATTTTATGCTTAGTAGATTAGCACTAGAAATAATTATTGGCCAAATTAAGGTACAACACATACTAAATGTAGAAAGATCTCCAATTTCAATGTCCACAAATTCTTTCAAATCCCTAGACAGTCAATCTCAACACATATCAAGCTCAACACATATGACCTTATCAAGGGAAGCAACAACGATGTTTAAAAAAATCCAAAAGGGAAGAGGTAAACCAAGGAACTCAAGCTAAATTGGCATACAAAGCATCTTTTCATTCAAGATGGAAAAACCATGCACCCAAGGCTAAAAGACTAATACAAACACATAGACATAGCATGGGGCATGCTTGAAATGGCGTCAACATGGTTAGACTCAACAAAGTGAAAAAGAAAGAACCCTTTACTAAGGTTTTGAAAAATGTTAAGTCAGACTTATATATAGTCTATCAATGCTTGTTAACTTGATCACAAATCACACTTTCTTAGAGAGTTGTCCCTAAAAAATACCCAATAAAAGTAAAGTTCTTGAACTACTCACATGCATCATCAAATTCAAGGATGGCTTAAACCACATCCACTAGAGAATCAAAGTGTTCATCTTGTGAAAATCCTTTAGAATTAATTTTTGAGGATGCTTGTTTGGAGGTAGCCTTATTTAGAGCCAATGAAACACCAATACCAACATGAACTAGGGGAGAGGACCCAGTACCTAAACATGTTCCAATGATTTTGATAGCAATTGCTAACTTAATACCCACACTTGCTGATTTAATATCTAATATTTTTGACAACATTGTACCAATAGTTGTGACTTTAAATATGTTTTTGCTAATGATGAGTACCCATAATTGAATCAAATGTATCCCTTTTTATAAAAATAAACCAATCATGTGATGCCACATCAGCTGCACAAGTATGGGGGTCCCTAATGCACTATGATTGGTCTCACTTTTTTTCTATTGTTTTGGACACCTTGGCAAAAAGAATGTTGATGTGGCATCATATTTGCTGATGTGGCCCTGAAACCTTAGTTATAAGTAGGGGAGTTGCCAAGTAAGTTTCTTTAAACAAATAAGATTGATTTGAAATTCCACGTAGGATTTTGAGAAGCGCAAAGTTAGTAGGGTTCTCAACTAATGGGTCCTGTCCCCTAATGGGTTGAATCCATTTGAGGCCAAAAAAAGAGTAGCTAAAAAAATCCAAAATAAATATGGAATATTAAAGGCTTTCATACACCAAAGGCACAGAGTGACAAAAGGATAGTAGAAGACAAAAAAAAGACTCAAATCCTAGCAGAGCCAAGTTTTCCTCACCATCACATAACCTCTAAAACAAGATTTCCATATTGTAGGGCGATACAATAATAATAAGATTCTTAACTTAATAATTCACTTCCTCTTTCTTAAGGTGTCATTATCTTGCAAGACATATGTAGCCAACCACCTACTATCTAAGAAATGATACATGCCTTTTTATAGCCTAGTAACTAAGCTTTGCCTTCAAAAGGAAATTAAAATCATTATGAATATCACCATTGTTGTTGTGTAGTAGATTTTAGGTGCTTGCAAATCATTAGATGCAAATGAACATATGCATATCTTTAATGATGGTTGAGGTTTGTAATGTCCCCATTTTTCATGAGCATCATAGTTCGTGAGATTAGTCTATTATTTAACTCTCATAGGCTAATCAGATGGATAGAGGGTCTTTGTTGGTAGTGCCAGAGGATATTTTCCCACTCTAGAGGTCAGAGATGTTAAGGTTTTCTCTTCGTTTGGGTGAGTTTGGTACACTTACTATTTATAGTAAGTCATCTATCTAGCATTTATACATTTGGATAGGAACCTAGACCGACCTCAGTTGTAGTGATGACCCTTGGCATATTTGTTGATAAGGTATTCACGGATTTATTAATTCTAGTAGGTTAGGAGTTGATAGAGATGGACCCTTTCTATTTTTAGAAAGACACCTTGGTTAGCAGTGAATGCAATGGGTTACCTCTTGGTTATGACGGAATCGAGAAATACTGAGTATCTTTGGAGCTATGACATTTCAATTATTAATAAAGTAATATTTTATTAATAATTAATTAAAAGTGCACATCATTAAATGTTATTTGCCTTTATTATTAAAAGGGGTTATTTAATGATTATAAAGTCAAATTATGAGGAATAATGTAAAGTGCCAATTTAAAGGGAGATATAAGTGATTATTAAGATATATTTTATGTTATTTTGTTGTGCACCAAATGGAGGGAAATATAATAAATGATTATATTTTAAACTTTGCAACAAAAACACATATGTTCTTTAAGTTATGCGAGGTGTAAGCTTGAAGCTTCAAACTCGTTTTGTATTTGGTGAGTTATAAAAAGCCTTCACATGAGGAAATTGAGGCATTCATGACTTGGTATTTGCTTTTGTGAAGAGAAATTTGGAACACGGGTTTCAAGTTTTGAGCTTGAAGAATTGTAAATTTTTCTAAGTATTTTTACACTCTGGGCTGGTGAAACTATCCAGTGAAATTGTGCCTGGAGGTGGCATCTTTCAGTGCCATCCATTGTTACAATTTGTGGTTGATTTTTGTAGAATTTTTTTCAGCGTCTGGTTTGGATATTAATTTGCAAGGGTTTGAAGATTATTATTATTGCAAATAGCATGGTCAATGAAGGTCTGTGCTCTAACATTGGGGCCAACATTTCACAAATAGAGGTCTGCGTTTGGGCATTAGAGGCTTCTACAACTTGATAGAGGGACGACATTTATTACTACAGGTTGTGTTTCAGTTGCAGGGGCCAACATTGTCTCCCAAGAGGCGGGCTTTTGCTGTTAGTGCCTTCATACAAAGATTCCAAGCCTTATAAGCAAAATGAGACCATTCAAAAGGGTTGCGAATTGATTTAGAATATGCTACATGCATTCAAATTATTACAGGTTCTTCATATTTATTTTTCAGACATATATTATCAACATTGCATACATATTTGTAACTCTTGTTTGGAAATGAATGAATTAAGTTGATAGGAAGAATCGAATTGTGATAATAAAATATGAAGGTTCAATGAATACTGTATTTAGCTTTTGAAATTTCATGCATTTGTATATATTTTGGAATTGCAAAAATCATTTAAATACAAACAAAGAAAACCATATACACTCAAGAATCAAAATGTAGACATTACATGCCAACTTTTTGATGAAATGTCCAAAGGCTAAAATTGAGTTTCTAGGAGGTAGAACCAACAGGGTTCTTACAGTGGTATTAGAGCTGGCATGCAAAGTGCTAACTTGTAAGATCAAGGTCAAGTTGTAAACCTTGGATCTAGAGTTAACTTGCAAAGCGTGAATCAACAACAATAAATCCATAATTCACAATTGATTAAACGTCTATTTATACTATATTTTATCAAACATCCAAAATTGAAACAATTTAGTGTTTGTCAGAGTTAGAATCAAATAGGGTTCTTATAGTGGTATTAGAGCTTGCATGCAAAGTGTTTGACAAAATGTCAAACATCCAAAATTGAAGTTATAACCCATTGGGGTTATTACAATGGCATCAGAGCTTGCACGCAAAGTGTTTGACCAAATGTCAAACATCCAAAATTAAACCACTATCCAGTGTTTGTTGAAGTTAGAACCCTCGGGTTCTTATAGTGGTATCATAGCAGTTTCCTGCCATCCTCTTGGGGTGAAAATCAGTGAGCTCACACATTTCTTCTGAGTGACCAACACTCTTGCAGTGGTCTCAGTTATGGAAAGATCTAGGAGATTAATTAAATAGGGAAACCAGTTGAACAACTTAATGAAAAACTTGGAGAAGATTAAACAAAATAAAAAAGGATGGATGAATTGCTTTCAAACCCAACAACCATAAACGTATTAGCACGATATGGGATATCCATCTTTAAGGGGTCTACACCACAAAATAAAAATTTAGAGAAACAAGAGGCTTCTATAGGTGGGACATCTAAAAATCTTTATAATGAATTTTTAGCGAATAGTGAGCAACATGCAATTGATCCCATGGAGATTAAAATTCAAATTTACATTAAGGAAGATGTTGGGAACAAGACACTTCATGGTGACTTCCAGATTGAGGAGAATGTTGGTACTTTCATCGCTCAAGATTTTTTTATCAGTCATGATAGTAATTCAGATTCGTATGACAGTGGTGAGTTGTGTTTACATCAGCATGAGATGACAAAGATTTCACATGCGGATGATGTTGGTATTCATGCTATAGCGAGTCTAATCTTTCATATCAGACCTTAGAGAATGAATTAGAAAATTTATTTATTGGCGATGAGTCCTAGGATTATTTTGCGGATGGACATACAATTATTATGGGAGAAGTGTGCGAATATACTGTTGAAATATCTTCTATAATGACATTTGAACCATCTTTTGAGGTACATAGAAGCAGTACCTTGGTTGATGATGTATGCGCTGATGATAGCACACATGATGTAGTTGATCACGCGGTGAGCGTTGCGGATACAACATCATATCACATTGCAGATTGTGGGTTGAAGAGCTTGCATGGAAGTGGGTCAAAGAGCTTGCATGCAACTAAAGGTAAATGACAGTCAGATTGCCATATTCATTGAGAATTCCAATGTTTCTCGACATATTTTGGCTAACTATGGTTGGGGTACCCCTATGACAGATGAGAATTATGACAACTGTCTTTCACTTACATAGTTTCATACACTTTGAGAAGCTATCAGAATAATGAAACAAAATTATTTACAGTTATTGGCTGACAGAGACTATCTTATCGAGTGGGGTTGCACTTGTTATGATACCTTGAAGGGAAAGGAGGAAGAGGTAGATGAGCTCACCCATGAGCTGGAACTGACTATGGATTCATTGGAGAGAGAACAGTTGGCCTTTCATGAGTCTTAGTCTTGGATTGAGGAGTTGTCCGTGGAGTTGAGGTTGGCATAGTCTTCAACAACTTCAGATACACTTCAGTTTCCTATAGGGTCAGTTGGTGATAATTTGGTATCCACGGGTTGTGTTGATGGATGTGTTGAGTGTGTGGCTACATCCATCACCGATTATGGTGTAGTAATTTCAGACGGGATGAGTACTTGGGTTGAGAGCAATAGAGGGCCATTGGTTGCATTAGGTTCTCCTGAGGTCAGTACGATGACAAATGATGCAAGTCAGATTGCTGATAGCTCTTGTGTGTCAATGGTGGATTCTCTCGAGATTTGTATGTTGGTACACAATGCTACTCCATCATCTTCACATGAGATTCAGAAGTTGTCATTTGTTTGGGAGTATGGCTCTCATATTGATTTGTTTCCCTCCCTTGGAAGAAAATTGATTACTTCATCTCATGCAATTGATGGTGGTAGACAACTTGATGTATCACCATGTCAGAGTGATCAATTGATAATTGTAGGACAACAGGTTGATTCTGCCTCATATTGTTTCTACTGCATAGATTTTTTTATTGAGTACTTGCTTGAGAGTCCAAAGCTTCCAGGGGGACCGTTTGGAGTCAATGAGGGTACTCTCATCCAAGGTTCTCACAAAATTTAGCTTTTGGTAGGAGCGATTGTAGATACTCTGACTACATTGCTTCCTCATAGAGATTTTGTGGTTGGGTTTGCAAAGAGAGTTACTAGAGGCCCTACCCAATCACCTGTTCGGGGTCAGAGATTGGAACCATCTTCTGATTCCCGAGGTGTTAGTGATGATCCATTGACAATGATCAAAGCTTTTTACCATAACTACATAGTGAGGAGTTCTCATCATTTTTCTTTTGATCCACATGTAGAGGACTTAATGATGCATCAATGTGGATTGGTTTCGGGGTCATACCATCCTTTGTGGGATGGGTATTCACCATCTTCAGTAGATGGAGTTAGTAGCTGGAAGTTGGTGAGGGACTACTTACAAAGTCAACATATCTAGGGTAGTCTAGCAAAGGGTGGATTCCACATCCAGGGAGGACTGACAGAGTGTAGTATAGGTTTCAAAGTAGCAGATGCTTCCAGATATTCTCACTTCCTTATTATGGATGAATGTGAGTTTCATTTATACTCGGACCCAGGGGCGGCAAGGTTAGCACTGCAGTTTGGGTGGGTCCTGTTGGTTGGCTTCACCACTTTTGGTATGGTAAAGTTGGGATCAGTGTTGAGCAATAAGAGTCTGAGAATGTTCTAGTTGGTAGGCTTCTATTTTGGATTTGGGATCCTAGTATATTTGGTTGGTCACTCTCCAATGTGTAGTGGGATCTTGTGTGCATCGAGATTCAAGTCTGGGTTCACCGAGGTGTATTACAATTTGTACATGGTGTGGATTACTTGCAATCTCACTTTCGGTCGTCATGTACATGATTTGTTTAAGATGCATAGGCTCAGTGTGCAGAGATTGGACAGTTGGGTTGTTCATTTTTGTGCAGTTGGGTTTATTTTGGTGCTATAGGAGTTGGTTGGAGATGTGTGGGACATTACTCAGTTCTTCTTTTGGACTTCCTATGTAGTGGAGTTTCTTTGCAGTCATGATTGCTTGGGGACAACCAATCTTAGGGAGGGCGAACTGTAATGTCCCCATTTTTTGTGAGCATCATACTTCGTAGTATTAATCTATTATTTAACCCACGTAGACCAATCAGATGGGTAAAGGGTCTTTGTTGGCAGTGCTAGAGGCTATTTTCCCACTCTAGAGGTCAGGGATGTTCAGGTTTTCTCTTTGTTTGGGTGAGTTTGGTACACTTACTATTTATAGGAAGTCATCGATCTAGCATTTCTACATTTGGCTAGGCACCTGAACCGACCTCTATTGCAATGATGACCCTTGGACTCTTTGTTAATCAGGTATTTAGGGATTTACTAGTTATAGCGAGTCAGAGGTTGATAGAGATGTACCCTTTCTATTTTAGAAAGACATCCTAGTTAGCAATGAATGCAGTGGGTTACCTCCTGGTTCTGACAAAATTGAAAAATAATGAGTATCTTTGGAGTTATGACGTTTTAATTATTAATAAAGCAATACTTTATTAATAATTAAATAAAAGTGCACGTCATTAAATGTTATTTGACTTTATTATTAAAAGGGGTTATTAATGATTATAAAGTCAAATTATAAAGTGCATATGAGGAATAATGTAAAGTGCCAATTTAAAGGGAGATATAAGTGATTATTAAGATATACTTAATATTATTTTGTTATGCACCAAATGGAGGGAAATTTAATAAATTATTATATTTCAAACTTTGCAACAAAAGCACATATGTTCTTTAAGTTATGTGAGGTGTAAGCTTCAAGCTTCAAGCTCGATTTGTAATTGGTGAGTTATAAAAAGCCTCCACATGAGGAAATTGAGGCATTCTTGGTATTTGCTTTTGTTGTGTGAAGAGAAATTTGGAACAAGGGTTTCAAGTTCTGAGCTTGAAGAGTTGTAAATTCTTCTAAGTGTTTTTGTACTCTGAGCTAGTGAAACTATCCATTGAAATTGTGTCTGGAGGTGGCATTTTTCACTACCATCCATTGTTCAATTTGTTGTTGATTTTGTAAAAGTTTCTTAAGCGTCTAGTTCATATATTAATTTTCAAGGGTTTGGAGATTATTATTATTGCAAATAGCATGGTCAATGAAGGCCTGCGTTCTAAGATTGGGGCCAACGTTTCACAAATAGAGGTCTGCATTTGGGCATTATAGTTTGCAACAACTTGATAGAGGGACAACATTTATTACTATAGGTTGTATTTCAATTGTAGGGCCAACGTTGTCTCCCAAGAGGCACATTTTTGTTGTTAATGCCTTCATACATAGATTCCAAGCCTTAGAAGCAAAATGAGATCATTCAAAAGGGTTGTAAATTGATATGGAATATGTTACAGGCATGCAAATCATTACAGGTTTTTCATATTTAGTTTTCAGACATATATTATCAGCATTGCATACATATTTGTAACTCTTGTTTAGAAGAGAATGAATTAAGTTGATAGAAAGAATTGCATTGTGATAATAAAATATGAAGGTTGAATGAATACTTTATTTAACTTTTGAAATTTCATGCATCTGTATATGTTTGAAATTGCAAAAAATCATTTAAATACAAACAAAGCAGATCATATACACTCAGGAAGCAGAACTTAGACATTGCATGCCAATTGTTTGACGAAATGTCCAAAGACTAAAATTGAGTTTCCAGGAGGTAGAACCAACAAGGTTTTTATAGTGATATCAGAGCTTGCATGCAACGTGTTTGACAAATTGTCAAACATCCAAAATTGAAACAATTCAATGTTTGCCAAAGTTAGAGCCAAAGAGGGTTCTTACAGTGGTATCAGAGCTTGCATGCAAAGTGTTTGACAAAATGTCAAACATCAAAAATTGAAGTTATAGCTCGTTGGGGTTATTACAGTGGTATCAAAGCTTACATGCAAAGTGTTTGACCAAATGTCAAACATCCAAAATTAAACTACAGTCTAGTGTTTGTCAGAGTTAGAACCCCAGTGTTCTTACAAGGCTCTTCTAGATTTGGGTGTGGCGAGATAAGGTATCCAAAATAATTGCTAAAGTGCTGATTTGACAAGAATTTCTTGGGCATTTAAATATTATGTTGGACATACCCATTATCAATTGTGGCTATCTAGTGGAATTATACCATGGCTGATTGCTAGTGGTAGTCTCATGGTCCCATGGACTCCATTTGTGGTGTCCAAAGCTTTCTAACACAAGCAATAATGAAAAAAGGCGGCTTCCAAGGTTCTCAACTTCTTGAATAGTATTGTTGGTATTAAGGCTTCTAGGTAGATTGGTTGGAGCTTCAATAAGGTCTAAACTTTTGTTCCTCTAATTTTTTGTTGCTAATCTATAACAGTATTTATAGATTCTAAGGTTATTTTTATGTTTTGTATTGTATTATTTGGGGGTTCTATCTCTTCCCTCAATTTTGTATTTGAAACTATGGAAAGGTTTTTTTTTCAATATAAATGAGAGTGGCCCCCAAGATATAAGATAATTTTATATTGAAGATATCTTTTAGGAGAGGACTTGTTGTCCTCAATTTTGCATTCCCCAAAATTGGGGCAACCCTAAGCAATTCTCAGATGGTTGCTAGGCGTTTTTCTCTAAGGGTGTCAAGGTTTTGCAAGAAGCTATATTTGGAAGGATCAGTCATCCCTTGGTCCTTTTCCATTTTGCTTCTTATAAAGAATCTAGTCTTTGTTTCTCTTTTTCGATTTGTTTGGTTTCTCATTTTGTTTCCAGTTTAGTTGGCGTCTTTGTGTTTCAGTTGCTTTGCAAGCAATTTTCTAAGTCCTCCCAAGGTCAGTAGAGAAATGGTCTTTCTGGTCGAACGCATAAAGTGCAAGCTTATTTTATATGAGTGATAGATATTAAATTCTATCTTAAAATTTTGCGCCACTCTACGAAGTTTTGCTTAGAAATTTTAAAGATAACGCGATTTTGAATTGAATCCGCATATCAAATAGTTAAAATTCTGAGACACATACAAACATTTTAAGTTCTTTAGCGTTTAAAATAGATTCTAAAAAAAATGATTATTGCATATGCATATATTGTTTAAATAAATTTATTTTAAAATGACTCAGATAAAAGATGAGATTTATAAAAAGGTCATCTAATTTGTAAATCTCGTAGTTCATTGTGAATTATTATTTAATTAAAAATGATTTATTATTATTATTTTAAAAAATAATAATAGTAATATCAAATATTAAAATAGCTAATTATGATATTTATTTATAATTAGTTTTATTATAATACTGTTTTTAAATAATAAAGCATACGTTATTGGGAGGCGTCGGAATTAGGATGTTCTATCCCCTAAAACATGGCGTTATTTAAAAGGGATTAAATTTTGTTTTAATTAATTGATGCCATGCGTCACTTTAGAGGCAATATGTTTACTCAACGCATGTTTTACATATAATATAGCATATGCTCTTTAATTGGAAAAGCCCGCGATATTGGCAAAAGGCGTAGATAATAATCGCTGAGTCAAA
>MU225768.1:1999971-2026287 GCA_018584345.1 Thuja plicata
GACCCAACCATTGTTCATAAGTCTCTTACCCAATTCGAGACTTGTATTAATTTCCTCTAGTGTTGTTGCAACACTTAAGTTTTAGAAGTGTAGAATCTTTGACAGATTGCACGAAAATATGTAAAACTTCTCATGTAATCATGCTCAAGGTACATTAGGTCCTGAAGCATTGAATAAGTCAAAGATTAGTTAGTTATAGATAGACTTTGAATAGTTCAAAGTTTGTTAGTTAGTTAGAGATAATGATTGAATAAATCAAAGTGGTTAAGGGTTTCCCCTTTTTTCTCCACTTTTCTCTCTCCTCTTTTCCTATATAGAGGAGAGAGCTCATTGTAATTCTTCATCTTTTGTTTTGTGCAACTAAACTATAGGCAAAACTCTTTAGTTCTGAAAACTTTGTGTTTCATTATAAGAGAGTTAAGCGTTTGAATAAAGGAATAGAGATTGACAGACATTGTGTTGTCATTTTGAAAATCAATGAATGTATTCTTACGTTGCACTTGTTGATCCTTGTTCAAATCAAAATAGTTTCTTTGTTTAAATCATTGGAACATCTTTAATTCAAGTTTTCTGAAGACTTTGTGCTTCAGGGAATCAGGATTACTATAGAGACTAGTGGCTGATACACTCCAAGGACTGAAGACTTTGAGCTTCAGTATTGGACAATAGATTAGATTACTTATTCGAGGTGAGGACAAGAGACTTTGAGCTCATTGTATCACCTCGTCTTTAGATAAATCAACTGCTGCCTCGTTTGATTGTTCTTACGTCAATCATCGAGTCACCGGTATTATGTTGCAAGGCGAACTATATGTGCTACAGTTCAGTTCTACTTAAAGCCACCTGCGGTAAGAAGGGAGCCTCCCCTATTGCTGAGAGGAGAGAGAAATCTCACATACTGCTGCCTAAAATACACATTTCGCAAGTTGTAGTCTTAGTGACTTGCAAAATATTTAGCCAACAGGATTAAACTAAAACCAATAATTATTCTAGGAGACGATATCAATTACACTCTCATTTTAGCATCAAGTCGTGACATTGACTAACACCATGGACATTGAACTGGAAGTCAAACATTGAAAAACTTCTTAATCAAACTGCAAAACTTGCAACATATTTCACCTTCTCATCAGCAATCTGATCAATGCACTCTGCAAGTTAAATGATGGGTACCTTTGGAATGTGACTACAAATTAAGACCAAAAGATGATTGGGAAATGCTCATATCTTTGACGTTCATAGGATTCCAAAGCACATCCAATCTGCACACACTGCTGCTTGTGTTTTACTTTGCAACAATCCATTTATATTTTGTCCAAACTTTGCTACAATTCAAAGATGGGAGGCAATTTTTATTTCTTGTAACATTTCCATTTTAGGTTTCTCTATTTCATCTGGTTGCTTAACTAAAAGAAATTTATCTCAAGGAATTCAAGACTTTTGACATACCAAATTAGAATTTTCATCGCCTTTGGGTTTTCCGATGGCCTTCTTCCAATACAGAGATTTGATAGCTAAAGTGATCACAATACTGAATACATTTCTCAAGATTTTTCTTAATAGTTACCGTAGGTTTTGTTTGCTTGGCGGCTTTTGAATGAATTTTCCCCACAAAGTTGGAACTCGCCCTTAACATTACGTTCTTTGGATTGGAGATTTCTATTTGTGAAACTTCTCCATCTGGAAGTGGCGGTCTTGCTCTTTATTTCTTGGATATCCGTTAGCCCCTTGTCAATTACAACTCTTTGTTCAATTCCTAACTAAATGATTTCAAATATAAATTCTTCAATTCCTTTTCAAGTCACTATTTTGAGGGACCTAGAATTTTCTTGGTTTTCAATTTTGTCTTCATTTTCCATGATCACTTTTTTAGTCTTTACTTTTGTTTTTGTTTTGCCCTGAATGTTTAGCTTCACAGAATCTTGCATGGTTTTTCTATTTAAATCCCTACCACCTCTTTGATTTTACTTATTTTGGTTCCCATATTCTAGAATCTTTATTTTCATTAATCTGCACTTTCCTTCTATTCTCTATGCAATTTACCACTTTTCCATCTCATTTCCCTCAAACTCTCTTTATGTCCAATCTTCACTGTATTTTAAACATCCAAAGGACAAATACAATGTATTTGTTTTGTCTCCAAACACCCCAGGCTGAATTGATTCTAACAAGCTAGATTAGCCCTTTAGCAAGATTGTTTGAACACAAATCGTGGCTTACAAAAAATACCGTGTTTCTGGATAAATACTAATGTATTGCCCCATAATTTCCCTTATTTATTTAAGATCATTTCATCCTAGAGCCCCAGGAGGAGTTTGTAAAGGTGAATTTAAAGTGGCATTTTGGATATAAGCTTTCTTTGTGTTAAGAAGTGGCAACCATGTCACACATATAACCTAGAGTTCCCAGAAAACTATGGTCTACCATGAAAGATGCGAAATCTATCTTTTGTCAATCAATTGTATCAATTGTAAATGGTTGTTATTAAATCAAAACTTTATTAGCAGAGTAGCTTTTTAGCAAAATTACCTTGGAGACAAATTGTGGCTTATGAAGATACCATGTTTATGGATGAACTATTAATAATGTATTCCCTCAAAATTTCCATTATTTATTTAAGATTATTTCATCCTAGAGCCCTGGAAGGAGTTTGTTAAAAAGTGGGATTTCAGATAACAGTTTTCTTTGTGTTAAAAAGTGGCACCCATGGTCATATATATAACCTAGAGTTCCCAGAAGACTATGGTCTACTATGAAAGATACGATATCTATCTTTTGTCAATCAATTGTATCAATTGTAAATGGTTGTTTAAAAAAAAAAACATTATTAACAGATGGATACTGGAAAATAATTCCAACTAAGAGCACTCAAAAGAGCGTGGGAAGTTTTCCCTTTGCATTTTTTGACAGATGTAATTTGTAAAAAGTAGAGTGTATCCGAAAGTCTGCTATATGTACAAGGTCAAAATTCTCATACAAATTTGACAAGAACATCTTGAATCTGTACATGGACCTCCATACATGATACATAGTGATTAGGTAGAGCATCTTCTCAAATAATTTTTTCAGTGATGAAGAAATCACTTAGTAACCTGTCAGCAACAGAGAGATCTCTAGTGGAAATTTAGCAACATGTCTACAATATTGGAAATTTGATAATGGGATAGTAAGTGCCCATACTAAGCACTCAAATGCTGTAAACTTCATGAAGCTACCAATTTTTCCATTATAATTGGCATGCCAAAACTAGGACGTAGTGTCAAACTTATGATATCAGGGCAATGCCTATAATGGGGACTTATCTTCCAAGAAAAACTACACAGCATCATTGCCATAACAAGTCTTGCCTCCGCAAAGGCAAAGGATTGGCCAATACATGTTCTTGGACCCGTGCCAAAGGGTAAGAAAGCAAATGGATTCTTACAAGCACGAGCCAATCCATTGGCAAATCTTTCGGGCCGGAATTCCTCAGAATCATCACCCCAATACTCCTTGGAATAATGGAGGGCAGGGATAGGCATGACAACCTCAAGTTTCTCTGGAATCAGAAACTCTCCCACAGAATTTTCTTTGATGCAAGCTCTACCAATTAAAGGTTGTGGCGGATACATGCGAAGTGACTCCAATAATATCATATTCAGGGTCTTCAAACGTCC
This sequence comes from Thuja plicata, assembly GCA_018584345.1. NCBI lineage: Eukaryota > Viridiplantae > Streptophyta > Pinopsida > Cupressales > Cupressaceae > Thuja > Thuja plicata. The sequence goes on from MU225768.1 coordinate 2,003,628, forward strand.
TAAATCTGGCAAGGTCAATGGATCATCTTTCGGCCACAACTCTGCAGCTTCGATCCGGGCTTTTTCTTGCCAATTTGGGTGAACAGATAAGAGATATGTGGTCCATGTAAGAAGGATGGCAGTAGTTTCGTGCCCAACAAGTAAAAAAGTTATACAATTGTCAACAACCTGCTTCTCAGTCAGATTTTCTTCCTTGAGCAACAGAAGCATTGATGTAAGCAAGCTCTGATTTCCACCTGGTTCAAAATGTTGATGTGCCAGTTCATTTTCCAAAAGGTCCATTGCAATCCTTCGGAGCGTGGCTTCATCTTCTACAATCTCCTGAGCAGCAACTTTTGACCTGCTCACAGTCTCAAACAATAATGAGCTTGTCAGTTTTTTATCCTCTGGGTATTACAGGTGGTACTCCACAACTATATACTCTAGAACTGCAAAAGTTTAAGAATCTAAGTTTCTTTGAGTATATAGAATAAATGGCAATTCTTTCTAGTTCAGAAGGTAAGAAATATAACTAATTTTTGCTGAAAAAACTTTTGATAACAAAAGTAAAGATTGCACAATAGATCTAGTGAGTACACAACCACCACAGTTGATAACTTAATATTCTATATTGGACCTAGATCCCATCTTAGTAAGTGCCCCCTCCTTTTAACTCAGCGAGTCAACGGTAGGCACATGGACAACAAATATAAATATTTGATACATAATACAACTATTGGAAGTTCGGAATACCATTTAATTCAATTATTAAACAGAAGCTTCTAAAATTAATAATTAATTCTAAATATATACTCTATGCGGTTTGCTTGCAACGAGCTTTCAAGACTAGACATAAACTAAATATATAAACTGATTGCCTTACCTTCTCAACAAAAGTTCGACTTTCACCCATGCAAGAATAGTTGTCCTTGTCCATGAATGAATAGCATGGTTGCTGCTGTGCTTCCTCAGCACTCTATTCCAAAATGAATTACATTACCTATTTGCTATTAAACCTTCCTCTTCCTTGCGATTAGAGTTACTTGTAATAATTGAACAAAGATAGAAATTACCTTTTTGCTACAAGTCTTTCTTCCTCTTCCTCATCATTGGAAGTTACTGTTATTAATTAAACAGAGATTAGCTGGCATGATATTGCGTGTTTAGGTCCCAGATGGCATTTGTTGAAGAAAACCTTGTAGAATTCCACCAGGGGATTTTAAATTTTAATCCATTAAATGGGCATTGACAATCCACCCAAACCTAGCATATGAAAAATTCAAAACTGGTTGATGCATCACAAAAAAGAGAAGATTGATTAACATGGAAACAGATGGCAGTTGGTAAATAAGACCCCCTTCTGTAGAATCCGCAAGGGGATTTCATTCCATTAAAGGAGTCTTGGAAATCCACGTAAACCTAGCATATAGAAACAAAAATCTGACTGATGCCTAGCCAAAAGAAATATTGATTAGGGTTTTCCATGTAAGAGAAATTTCCCAACAAGTAAATGGTGAAAAATAATGTCTCAAACTTTTGGAATTGACTATACTGGCAGGTCTCTCCAGGCTTGCACCATATGTAGCAGTGTCAAATTTGGATTGGATATGCTAGGATCTTGAAAAATGCTATAGCTTTCTGTATGGTGTAAAGATGCACTTGAATTTCCTTGTTGATAAAAAATAGTACTTAAAAGTTTCCACAGGCTGATGAACATTCACATGCAATTATGTGGTAGCAAGTTAAGTGGACTTGATCTTGGGAAATTTTATGTTTAAGACCATTTGAGTTGGAGTAGTACTGGTGAATAATCTTTTGGGAAGTTCTGATGCTTTGTCTAAGTATCCCCTAAATGCAATGAGTGTTAACTACTAAGTGAACAATTCATATTTATGAAAGATAAGTTCTTATAAACCACTACACTCAAAAAAAATTGTCAATGAAATTGACTTAAAACTATAAAGTTTTATCCTAATAAAATATTATACCTTCACATTACACCACGCATAAGCTTATTTGACATATGCTTTTGAACAGCTATGCAAAAGGGAATTAATAATCATAGGCAGCCCATTGAAAAATTAACTTTACTAATCATAGGAAGCCCATTGAAAAATTAACTTTTCAGTATTACTTTTATCAGATTTTGTTATTGTTCCTCCACTTCCCATCAAGTTTCCATAAGGTTCTGTCTAGTTTCCATTGAGTGTATCAACATAACACTTATTTAGGCAACATTTATATATTATTTCAGCATCTATGCACTACATATACACAAAATTATCTTCTACACATTGTATACCTACTATTCTCCCACAAACTGTTCAATAAACACCTTAACAGGAAACTGTGACAGCTAATAATCAGATACATATGCAGGTGCAATGGTAAGACCTGTCACTGGCAGGTTGCAGGGTAAGGGTTTGAATGCCACCTGGTTGAAGGATGTGACAGGCTGGTGATGGCGTTGGAAGAGCTTTATAGATGAGTTTTTGACCCAATAACCTGATACCACATTGCAAGCACAGCCTGTTGACTGGGCTGACCTGCAGAAATTATGTGCTAGTTACAACCAGCCTTAGACCACATCGTTTAGCAGAAAATATTAAAAGTTGTCCTGATGATCTTTTATACATGCATCTCTTCCTGTTACTAACCCACACTCTAATGTTTCAATCTTCAGATAATAATACTTTATCTATTTGGTGCTTGACCTTGTGCATTGAGGCATTATCCTTTACTACCTTTTTTTGAAAAATAAATTTTGCATTTTAATTAATATTTAGAAAAATTAAAGAACCATTTTTAATTAAAAAAGGGTTGCATATCACAAAAAGTTAGGCTTTATACAATTAAGCAAACATTTTTAACACGTTAGCTATAAACTATAGCATTGTATGGTTCACTCAGAAATTACCTAAAGACAGGCAATGGAGATGCAAGTCCAAATATACCATGTCTCCTGTTATAAAGGTACCGGCCAAAGCTAAGAAAAATCTCATCCTTAAAGCTTCTTAAATCACTACCAAAAGCAAACTTTCCAAAGATGCTCAGTGTCAACTCAAGAAATCTTTGATAAATATCTATTTCTTGGTCATGAAGCTGTAAATTCTGTTCCCAGCCATGCATGGCCTCGACTGTGACTTCCTTTAGGAGCTCCAGCTTCATCTGATGGAAGAAAATTCAAGTTAATGTATTCCTCTTCAAAACTAGGTTCACATATAGCAATAAATGGAATTGTGCTATAACCTAATCCCTAGTTTCTTGAAGCATTGGATCTATAGTATTATAGTTCTTGCCAAATTGGAATTGATTAATCAGCATATCTCTGAGCCCAAAGCCATAATGATAAAATTTTATACAGAAGTTTAAACATCAAGTGTCAATTCTAGTCTGGTCAAGAGAGCTTGTTCTTGATTTAACTTCCATGGCTCAAGGCCCACACTGCCGTTGTTTATTTAGAACCATTAGAAAGAGATCTAATGCTGTTCCAGTGATATTGCAATTTAGAGAATATCATCCTATTATAGCTCTCTTCATTTCCAGTTTAACCCAAGCTACCAATGGGTTTTTAAACTTTCACTCAGCTATAAGGAATACCAGCACAAAAATAGAGTGCAGGTGACAAGAAGTGGAATATTATATTACCTTCCCAATAACATACCGAAACTCAACATTTAATCCTAAAATAGACAATGCCAAAAGATAAAAAACGCCAAAGGAAATTAATAAATCATAAACATCATATACAGCTCATGTAAAGATTATACCTCATTTACATGCTATGTAAATATGATAAACTTGAGAAAAAAAAGTGGAATTCAAAACAATTTCTCTCTCCCAATGATGCTACATTTCTATAGTACAATTGGAGATCAATAAGCCTACAACTAATCACTAGACAAGGTCAATGACATAGGCGCATGATACTCTAGAAATTGCAAATCGACTAATCAAAGTACAATATATTTTTTCTGGATAGGAGAGAGAATTTGATTAAATTACTTTTTTTTATCAATACAGGATGCAAAGAGTACATACAACAGACTGATTCTTTCCTAAAGAAGTCACACAGGCCATCTCAGTGATGTCTCCATTGCCTTTCCTTTTTCTTTTTTTACCTTCCATCTTATATCCTGTTTATTTATTTCAGTCTAAGTTTCCTAGTCATTTCCAAATCTGCCCCAGTTGATGTTCAAGTCCATGGCTGGCATCATTTCCCAGCCCAACAGTCTGCAGACATAATTTTGAGTCTGTGAAGTTGTTTCTGGACTTTGAATCACTACTATTTGTATTTAAATTTTGAAATTTGAATCATCATCCATAGTTTTGGTTGCTAATTTCTATAGTTCAAACCATCTATGCATTTAAATAACCATGTTATATCAGTATACAATTGCAGTATCTATTTCTTTTGCCTCCAGGATAATGGTTTTATTATTTTCTCTGTAATATTTGAAGTTCTTGATTTATTATACATGTTCTCTTTTCTGTCCATGTTTTATTTCCTAGGTCTTATCTTTTCTTTATATGAAAAACCAAAACTGCTTTTATTTCTATAAAAATGTGCACAGTATACAATCTCATTTCAATTCTTCATTTGTTTTGAAGGATAACTGGGAACATCACTGAGCCCTGAACATGTTATTACATGCGCACATATCCTCCAAATCATAAATCATCATTTTTTTCTGTCTCAGGAAAAATTAACATTCCTGATTTACTGTACATGTTCTCTTTTCTGCATTTCTTTTACTATCCAACAACTTTGTCTGAGAAAAAAAAAGAAAAAAAACTGTTACATCATCATTTTCATCCTTTTTAATTTTGTTTTTTGTTAAAGATAACTAGGAAATCCCCAATCCTAGGCTATTTTCTTAAGGAACAGGCCCCAGTCCTGAACATGCTATTACACACACATATGTTCTCCAAGATATGGCCTGACTTATTGCAGTTTGGTAATTTGAACTTGGGCCACTCTTTTTACCAAGGCATCTTTTCAGCATTACACCACACGCCTTGGATGCCAACCTTGATTCTTTATTTTATTGGCTTGCATTAATGTTGTCTTTATATTATAGGAGTCGATTATAATTGAGTGGAAGGGCTTTTGACCTCGCATTATTGTTGCAATTCTTCATGATTTTCAAGAGATCACTTGCAATGATAGCAATTTACTCTCCAAATTGTATGCATGATTAATAGTTTTTTGAGACTTTGAGATTTGAAATTGGCCATTGACCATTTAGTTTTCTCAAAAGAAATTCTGGTTATTATTAGCCTTAACTTCAAATTTTAGAGAAAAATCTAGCAATTTTTTTCAATTTTTTTTTTGTGGGGCTGACTTATGTATTTTTTTAACATCTCAAGATAATATTCGTGAATGGTCATTAACTTAATAATATTTATTTCTCAAATATGTTGATAGTAATTAGAAGACGAGGATTTACTCAACTCATAAAAATCTTTCATCTGTTAATAGGGAAGGGGAATGATAAATACTAAATTTAATCAACTGCTTTGATCTTTTCACCATCAAATCTATTCCCCATTAACCAAGTGCCGTAAAATACAATGCCCCATAAGTCCCTCTAGTCTCACAACTCTAGCACCATACAATTTAGCTCAATTTCAAACCAACTATATATTTTAAGAAAGTGAAGGCTTTTGTGAGGATTTCTAATTTTTGTGGGCTATGACCCATCTATTTTTTAGTCATTGAAGGTTTACCCTATGAGTAATCATTACTTCAATGACACATTTTCCTCATTATGTTGGTAATAATTCCAAAACAAGGGACCCACAAAGCACATGGGAACCTCTAAGCATTCGTTAGTATGGAGAATGAACAGTGAACATAATCCCCTGCTTTAGGATTTTCACCCCTAGGTGGTCTCCCCATTGTCAAAGCTTTTAGAGCATGCAAAGCAATATAAGTCACCGTTGTCTTAGAATTCTTATCAGCACAGAATGTTACCCAAGCCCAACTGAGTAGTGTATTTTATTTGAGTGAAGGCATGCATTTTTAATTTTTGTAAAATTTGACCCATGTGCAATTAAGTCATCTTGAGATGACCTTCATAAGAAGTGATTACAATTTTGACATATTTTTTCATATATGCCAGCAAAAATTACTTTTGGCTTTGGATGCATTTTTCCTCCCAACTACACTAGGCTTGCTTTTGGTTTGAGATTTCCTTTGGGCCAATTGCCGGTATGTTCTCATCACCTTTACATGGAGTCAAATAATTTTATCCAAAGCGATCAGCACATTTGTAGACTTTGCAACAGTGAACCATAATCAAAAGAGCATTTTGCATTTAGGTGTTCAGAGTATTGTGAAATTTGTGGTAGGTTTTACTACCTCTTAAGTGAAAATTATGACTCTCTAGAAGATCTTATTCATTATAAGGATCAAAGATATGTAGCATTATTCATTAGAGATATGACCCAACAAAGAGTCTACATTTTAAAAAGTTGTCAACAGAACTTTGCCTCAACCTTCACTTTTAGATTCCTTTCTTCAAACTTAATTTCAAAGATACAAACAAGCACATTGCAATTTATGATTATTTTTCTTTTTCTTACAAATGTTTAAATAAAATATATTATTCTTGTAGTTCAAGTAACCTAATTTGGTTACTAGTGGGTAATAAATCTAAATTTCTTACTTGAGGGGATGAACGGTTAATATAATCCACCACCATTGACTCTTTGGCATCTCGATGCTTTCCCTACTAATAAAGTTTTTCGAGTATGTAATGCCTTGTAAATCATCCTTCTCTCGCAACTTTTATCGATGTAGGATTTACCAAAGTAAGCATTATCTTAATTTTCTATTTGCCACATAGTTGATTTCCCAAGTAAAAAGTCTAAATGCCTATCTGTAAGAGCTCTGTTGGCTCTACTACTGATCTACTGGCAACAGGCTGTTATTGTTCACTGAAGTATTTGTGTTTTTTTGTTGTTTTCGGAATTTATGCTTTTTTGGTGGTTTTTTTGTAATATTAAACAAAGCATGAAAATAAACTATCTTTTGCAAACCTACGCAGAAGTAATTCAATTTATTCAATATATGTTTTGATAGCATGCATTGGCAATTATTGGAATCAAGAAATGTAATTAACAGCAATTTATGAGAACCTGGTTTGTAGTTGCAGCTCTGTAGTTTGACTAAAAAATGATCACAACTTCCATACAATGCAAGATAACCCCTAGGTGTTCAAGTCTGGAATCAATGTGCAGCCTGAAATCTCCATGTTATCAGACCTAGAGGTTTGGCGTCTATCCAGAAGGCTCATGCGGCTGTCTTACTTGGGTCGGCTGCCTTATTATCACCACGTGCTGTGTCTATATGCTGCAATTTATTGTATATAGCCACCTATGACAAAGCTGTGAATTAATCTCTGCAAAAACTAATTCAAAACTCCTCTGAAAGCAATTCATTTAAATCCAGTCATGGCTCCAGGGTGAAGCCATTGATATTTGCAAAAATCAATGGGTCTCTCGCCATCTCTGATTGCAAAAACTCATGAAGAATTCCGTTTTTCCAAGCTTAATTACCTATGCTCCACGGAGTTTCCGGGACGGGGACGTTTTAGGGGACAGGGACGTGTTTCCGGTAATGGTACGGTTCAAAGCCAAACTTTAGGGGGCAGGACAACAGTGGACAGGTATTAAAAAATAGGGGAATTTATATATATATAGAGAGAGAATTCAAATATGTATATCATAACATTGATAAATTATTCACCATAGACATTTTAGAAGCTGAATACATAGCAAATTAACAAAATTGAAAACCCTCCTCTTGCAACTCAAAAATGAAAACTTTCTTGCTGCTGCTCTTCTTTTTCTTCTTGCCAAGAATGGTTGAAATGATGAAATGAAGAAGACTTTACCTTTTTAGCCTCCAAATAGGGTTCCATAGTTTTTAATTGCTATTTCTACACGTGGGGCCTGCCCAACAATTCTTGTTTTTTTAAAAAGTGACTTTGCAAAACGGCTGACTTTTTTTTGGCTGGCAAAAAAGGGGACGTCGTTAGGTACCGGGGACGGCCAGGGGACATCCCCGATACCCGTCCCCTGACCGTCCCGGGTACCTAACGGCGTCCCCAAGTCCCCTATTTCGCGTGAAAGGCCGTTTCTGGGACGTTTCCTTTTTGCATTTTTGGAACTTCATTGGGGACTGGAAATTCCCATCCTTGCGTCCCCATATCGTCCCCGGGACGGGAGCGGGGGAAATTGGACAGGGGACGCGTTCCCATGGAGCACTGGTAATTACTGAAACCCTTGCACTCTAGAAACTTCTCATTATCAAATGCATAAGAGGTTCGATTTTCAGCTTTGGCTTTATATATTTCTTGTCAAACAAGTCGACCAGGTAGCTTCTCCTTTACCCTTCACATAACTTAAAATGCATTTGCTTTTGATGAAGGTTGACTTCATAATTAAAATTTAATTCCCTCCAAGACTAGGCGCCCATATTCAAAACACATTAATATTCATTAAATAAGACTTGGCGCCAACTTAGACATTATAATGAGCCATTATAAAGTATTAATAATAAAGTGAAACTTTATTAATAATTAATAATCATGAGTTCGGCCTATTAAATTCCTCCAAAAAGTCAACTCTGAATCAAAAAATTCATTGCCAAAACCAAATACCCAAGTGCCCTGCCAAAAGTGGTAACTGGGCGAAATTGACTTACTATAAATAGTAAGCCCCTCAAAATGAGCCAAACAATAAATACGAAGGCAGGGACCTGATCCCAAATAAACATTGAAAAGAAGTGATGTCCCCTCTGCTCAGGGAACAACTCAAACCAAAGACCCTCAAACCAAGACGTTAGCCCACGAGGGTCAAAATGATGGTCTAACAACTCAACCACTGACAATGGCTAGAAACGGGACATTACAGTCCGCCCTCCCCGAGATTGCTTGTCCTCAAGCAATCACAAAGTTGGATGTTGTAAGATATCCTCTGACTCCCAAGTAGCATCCTCTATCGGCAAGTCCCTACATTTCACAAGATATTCCCTGATGACCCATCTCCGAAGAAGCCTCTCTCTAGAATCAAGAATGGCCTCATGTACTAACCCCAACTTCCCCTCATCATCTAGGGGTAGTAAAGAAAAAGAGGGAACAACATATCATCCTAGTGCCTTCTTGAGGTGTGACACATGAAAAACATTGTGCACTCTACTGTCTGTTGGTAGATCAAGCTCATAGGCCACCTCACCAACTCGCTGAACAATCTTGAATGGTCCATAATAGCGTGGCTTGAGCTTCTCTGCTCCACTCTTCCAAAGAGTGGACTACCTGTAGGGTGCAACATGAGATAAACCATATCCCCTATCTCAAATGACGGCCCGACCCTCCTTTGACTAGCGTATTGCTTCTACTGATTTTGGACCCTCTGTATATTATCTCGTAAAGCCCCCATGATATCTTGATTTTCCTATGAAAGATCACCAGCACTGGGCACCTTGCTATCACTAAGCAACAAATCAAGGAAGCTAGGCACGTCATAACCATACAATGCTTTGAAATGTGTCATATGGTGAGTGGAATTATAACAGTACTCACATAAATGAATCCACTTCACCCAAGCTTGTTGTTGCCCTACTACATAATTCCGTAGGTAACCCTCCACCCATTTATTGACAATCTTTGTCTGTCTGAGGGTGGTAGCTTGTTCTCAAAGTCAAATCGGTCCCACATAATCTGAAGAGCTCCTGCCAAAAATGGCTCATGAACCAACAGTCTTTGTTACTCGCAATGCTCTGAGGCAAGCCATGTAATCTGAATACCTCATGGAAAAACAAATCTGCCACCTGAGTAGCTGAATGTGGTAGTGATAGAGAAAAAGTGTGCATATTTCATCAACCAATCAACCACTACATATATACAATCCTTGCCTTGGGCTTTCGGTAAGCCCACAATGAAGTCCATAGATAAGCACTCCCACTTCCTCTCAGGAATAGGAAGCGGCTGTATTAATCTAGCAGGATTTGTATGCTCTTGTTTCTCTCTAATATGCTGAAGAACATCTACTTTAAGCCCTTTCCATGTAAATCTCTCTCAAACTTGCATGTAGGTCTTAAAGTATCCAGGATGACCAGCTAAATGTGAATCATGAAAGGTTCTCAGCACCATGTTCTTTACATCTGATCCTGAGACCAAAAATATTCTCTTTGTAAATAATAAGCTCATTCACAAGAGAGTACTTGCTGTCCTGTATAGTCCCATCAATAATGCCAGAAGCCCATTGGTTCTTGGCATACTAAGCAATAATCAAGTGCCTCCAATCCTCTGAAATTTCAGCCATAGAGCTCAAATCGAGGCATCTAGATAAGGCATCAACAACGACATTATGAGTACCTTTGACATAGGGTATGTCAAAGTCATATGACTGCAACTTGTTCGTCCATTTTTGTTGACGTTCATTCAGGTCACGCTTTCCAAGGAAATGCCTTAGGCTATTACGATCAGTTTTAATGCAAAATTTGTTGCCAACTAAATATTGCCTAAACTTGGCCAAAGCATGCATAATGGCCAAAATTTCCTTGTCATAAGCATTGTAAACCCTGTCGAGACCCTGAGCTTTCTACTCTCGAAAGCTATAGGATGACTATCCTGCATAAGCTCAACACCAATGCCTTCCCCAGAGGCATCACAGTGAAGCACAAAAGGCCTGGTAAAATCTGGTAAAGCTAAAACTAAGGTTGTCGTCATCAGCTGTTTGAACTTCTCAAAACACTCCTGTGCCTGAGGAGTCCATACAAAAGCTCCCTTTTGTGTCAAATCTATAAGTGGTGCAACATGTCGTGAGAAACCACTAACAAACCGACGATAGAAGGCATACAATCCCACAAATCCCCTGAGTTGTGTCAATTTTTCAGGAGTAGGCCACTCAATAATAGCACAAACTTTTTTAGGGTCCATTTGCACACCCTCTGCACTAATAATATGACCCAAGTACAACAACTCAGTCATGCCCAATGCACACTTGGACTCCTTGGCATACAAGGACTCCTTGCCGGTAAGTAGTGATCATGACGGGCTTAGAGCCCTCCTCCAACTCAATGATGTGCTCTATACCTCTATCTAGAGGCTTACCAGGTGGAATGTCACTAAACACTTAAGAGTGTTTAATCCTAAGCTCTTGTACATCTAGATGGTAAGCTGGTTTATCCTGCTTGTCATGTGTAGGCATCAATCTACATTCGGCTGCCCGCTCAACCATATCATTTCTAATAAGTCTCTCCATTTGCTTGAATGTAAAAACTCTCAAATTACTCTCTCTAATGGCTTTTAAAACACGAGTTTTACCATCCATTTTAGATCTCATCTCCATGTCCTTGAGATTGAGTGTAAACACTCCAATGGCATGAAGCAAACTCATACCAAGGACTACATCTATGTCTCCCATATTAACAACGTAAAAATCTGCCTTGAAGTCATAGTTTTTCAAGCACATCGGAAGATCAAAAATCATTCTATCACACTTGAGGGTGTATCCATCAGCTACCTTCACTCTTATGCCCTCAACCCTCAAACTCTTGAGTTTGGATACCACGCCACTAACCGTGCATCTATGAAGTTATGTGTTGCACCTGTATCAAGTAGGGAGATCACTCTTTGTCCTGCCAAGAGGCCATGCATCCTGAAAGACCCCTCCTTTTTCATGCAAGAGAGGTAAACTTCCTTAAGACTTGTTTCACCTACCTCTTCACCTCCTTTTCCTTCACTTTCAGCCCCTGAATCTTCTTGAGCAGCTTGCTGCTCCTCTATATCAGACTACTTTTCTTCATCATAAAACCATTCCATCTGCCTGTTTTTCCCTTTTGGCCTTAGGGGACAATCAAGCTTTTCATCATAAGACCCTTGCAATAAAAACACAATTTCTTTCTACGAAGATCATTGAGTGTTTCCTAGTCCATGGGGGCTGCAAATGATCTTTTTGCATCAGAATTCTCAATCTTTAGGGGCTGATTTACTATCACTAGCTGAAGTAGAAGGCTTAGTGACAAACTTGCTGCAAGGAGTAGACCTTTATCCATCCTATCAAGGATGGATACAACCCCTCAACAAATAATACAACCAGCCTCCTCTCTGAAATACATGTGACCATAACTGAATTTTTTTGAAACTCACTAATGTAAGCCTCCGAACTACCAGTTTGTCTTAGTTGAGCTAAGTCTTTGAAGTACAATTCAGGGTCCTTCCTATCAAAACGCTCAACCAATCTATCCACAAACTCTTGATAGGTGGTGATGCGGTCGTGTTGCAAGGTGACCATCCCATGATACCACCAATCATAGGCTAAACTGTTCAAATGTAAAACAACAAATCTGATGGCATCTTCTTCAGCCATAGGATGTAATTTTAGGAAGGTATCTAGCTTGTGAATCCAAGCTCTTGTTGTCACTTTGCCACTGCCATCGAAAGTGGGAAGTGATAATTTACTAGTAGCATGCTTAAGATCACTACTTTTATTTCTTGGCTTCTTGTCTTGCCTTGCCCTATTATGATCCCTCTTCTGAGACATAACCCTGTCAAAATTCAGATATTCCTTTGCTTGGTGGGGTAATGCATCCCACTCTGCATGCATTGGCAAGATAATAGCTGTGAAAGTCAAGCCCTCTTCCTCTTCCACACTACCTTCCTTTGAATCTAGTCTCAGGAATGTGGGATGTGAGGGTCTTTCCTAAGTCCCTGTAGCCATCCTATGTGCTCTAGGTGTACCAATTGCGCTACCATGCTCTTCCTGTTCACTATTTTGTCCCCTGGGCTGTGACATATGTTGGATGGCCGTGGTAAGCTGTTGTAGGACATTAGTCCACCCCTCCTGTCACCCATGGTGTTCAGTGGTGGTTCCTGAACCTGTTCAACCTATGGTCCTGTATTCCTCGATGTGTAATACCTGTGGGGAACAAATCTCGGTGGCTACATATAATACCCAACCCTGCAGGATGGTAGGATACCGCTCTGATACCACTGTAAGAGCCCCATTGGCTCTACTACTGATCTGCTGGCAACAGGTTGTTATTGTTCACTAAAGTATTTGTGTTTTTTTTGTTGTTTTTGGAATTTATGCTTTTTTTTGTGTTTTTTGATAATATTAAACAAAGCATGAAAATAAACTATTGTTTCCAAACCTATGTAGAAGTAATTCAATTTATTCAATATATGTTTTGATTGCATACGTTGGCAGTTATTGAAATCAAGAAATGTAATTAACAACAATTTATGAGAACCTGGTTTGTACTCGCAACTCTGTAGTTTGACTCAAATATCACAACTTCCATACAATGCAAGATAACCCCTAGGCATTCAAGTCTGGAATGAATGTGCAGCCTGAAATCACTTTGTGATCAGACCTAGAGGTTTGGCGTCTATCTAGAAGGCTCACGCGGCTGTCTTACTTGGGTCGGATACCTTATTATCACCATGTGTTGTGTCTATATGCTGCGATTTATTGTATATAGCCGCCTATGACAAAGCTGTGAATTATTCTCTGCAAAAACTAATTCAAAACTCCTTTGAAAGCAATTCATTTAAATCCAGTCATGGCTCCAAGGTGAAGCCATTGATATTTGCAAAAATCGATGGGTCTCTCACCATCTCTGATTGCAAAAACTCATGAAGAATTCCATTCTTCCAAGCTATAATTACTGAAACCCTTGCACTCCAGAAAGTTCTCATTCACCAAATCAAATATCAAATGCATAAGAGGTTTGATTTTCAGCTTTGGCTTTATATATTTCTTGTCAAACAAGTCGACCAGGTAGCTTCTCCTTCACCCTTTACATAACTTAAAATACATTTGCTTTTGATGAAGGTCGACTTCATAATTAAAATTTAATTCCCTCCAAGACTAGGCACCCATATTTAAAACACATTAATATTCATTAGATAAGACTTGGCGCCAACTTAGACATTATAACGAGCCATTATAAAGTATTATAAATAAAGTGAATATTAATAATTAATAATCATGAGTTCGGCCTGTTAAATTCCTCCAAGAAGTCAACTCTGAATCCAGAAATTCACTGCCAAAGTCAAATACCCAAGTGCCCTGCCAAAAGTGGTAACTGGGCGAAATTGGCTTACTATAAATAGTAAGTCCCTCAAAATGAGCCAAACAATAAATACGAAGGCAGGGACCTGATCCCAAATAAATACTGAAGAGAAGTGATGTCCCCTCTTCTTAAGTAACAGCTCAATCCAAGGACCCTCAAACCAAGACATTAGCCCACGAGGGTCGAAATGATGGGCTAACAACTCAACCACTGACAATGGCTAGAGAGGGGACATTACACTATCAACATAAAATTATCATTTGGAGGGCAATTACTAATAGTTTGAAGTACTATGGTCCACTCATAAAAATTGATTGTAACTAGCATCATCCACGAAGCTTCAAAAAGCTTGCATAATAGCATTGCTGCATTCCACAAGCATCGCTAGGCCTCAGACCCTTATCCCCATCCCTAGTGGTGTTTCAATTTGGCATAATGGCAGGATATGTTATTCACAAATTCTCTTCTTAACTTTGAAAATGTGACCTAACAATAGGAAACATCTAGGGGACAGTGAAAGATCCCCAACTAAATTCTGATCCAATTTTCTGAGTTTTGATTTCCTGATTTGTCTTTGACCAGCGAATAAAATTTGACTAGATTTTTTTAATTTGTTTTTGGTGTTCTGATTTGTTTGTGTTTTTTATGTTTCACTTGAAATTTTTTAAGGGTCTGATGAAAGCTAGAAAAAAGAAATTGCTGATAACAAAATAACTGAACGTATAAACAAATAGAGAGTAATGTAGATGCTTTATACTCAAGAATATGACTGTTGTACATACCACAAACTGCATACATAGATCTGATATAAGTCTGAGATAACAATTTTAACCTCTTCCAGCTCTAAATTCAACTCTACAACTCAGCTCTAGATCTGATATATAATTTCCAACTGCTGTAGATGATGATCCAGCTCCAAAATCAATAAGAAACCCCACGTGCCACTTAGGGTTTGATGCCCAAGTGCTCAAATTGGTACGGCAGGGTGGAAAGTTGAAACTTTGGTGTACTAAAGACCTTTAAAGGCCCAATCTGCTAATGGTTGTCCCTGATTTGTTTAATTTAGGTGCTGCTCATTGTTATCACTTTCAACCAGTCAATAAAATAACCCTTTTCCTGTAACAAATGGCTGATAACCTATCCCAAATTGAAGAATTATGTCCTTGATATGATTTCTCACTTTAGTGGACCACCAAACTGTGAAGGGTTTTCATCCTCCGCAGTAGATCTGAGAATTTCTTCTCCACATAACCACTGCTCCAATTTCCAAATGTAAAAATAAATCATAGAATGCAAAAATGAAGCCTCCTAATGTCATTTTATTAACTCCAAACCCTAATTCGATTTTAGGGTTGCCTTCCCATTTCCCATTTTTTTATTCCCTACTAAATACTTTATTTGATTTTTTAATTAAATTATTTCCTCCTCTAGGCTGATCGAACCTTTTTCCCAAGGCTTCTCTTTTATTATTTTTGTCTCCTAGCCAAAAACAAGTTATGTTATGTCTCCTAGCCAACGTGGCCTACAGTGGTCCCCTTTATTATAATATTAAAATACTTTATTAAGAAAGCACTTTATTCAATTAAATGGAATTATTAAATTTATTACTTTAATAATCCAAATTTATTCCCGGATTCACCACCTAAACTCTTAAACTGAAAACTAAATGTTGTCACTAGTCCAAGGGTGATGATTGGATGTGGCCGTGCAACTGGCAGTCTCTTCCTAAAAATTAGGGATCCTCCTTAAAAATAAGAGATGGTCTTTGATCAACAAGAAATGCTCATTAGAGCCCCCTGCTACACTCCATGGGTCTTCGGATGGTCACACAAGTCAACTGACAGTCCAACCCTAAAAAATAGGAACCTCCCTAAAAAAAAGCAACTGCAATCAAAACTCCCAAAATGGTTTTGAGGGTCCCTTGTTGCATCCCGGTCAACTTCGAGTCAATCCCTAAAAAATAGGTCGCCCTCCTAAAATTTAGGAGATTGCCTCAAACTGTCCAGAACGGCTCACAAAGCCATTGTGTAGCTCCACAAGCCCTAGTATGGGTCCCCTTTCCACTCCACTAGCCTACAAGAACCCGATGATAGGTGAATCCCTGCTCAACTACCTGTCACCTAGGGAGGGGACATTATAGACAGGGATGTTTGAGACATCCCTCAAACATCCCAAGTACAATGAAATGTTCCCAACATCAATCCTCATTTTTAAAATGTTCAAAAAAAATCAATCACTCGGGGAAAAAAATGTAGTTGATTGTAAACTCTCCACACCCTAGGATCACTTGCAAAACAAAGAAAACCTTCCACAAGAGAGAATGGCAAGAGTAGATTGCTTGATTATATATGAAATGCACATTAAAAGTCTTTCTTATAAAGGCAAGGTTGATAGGTAGGATTAGACAAGATTGTGACGTGTCTTAATCCTATGACTTGAGACAACTAACTTGATAATTATTAAATGACTTAGGTCACAAGGATTAAATGCCAAAAGTAAAGATCTTATGACAAATAAGACATTCTAGATAGATTCCCCATAAGTTAACTTAAGGATGTGAATAGAACCCACTAAGTGAACTAGTTAGGTACAACACCTTATTCACACCAACACCCCCCTTTAAGTGCAACTTAGGAAGTAGTAGATTCTTATGAAAATGATGCAAAGATGGAGATTATTACGAGTTCCAACTGCTACTAGGCCATGTTAGGTACCCCTTTACAATGCAATCTCTCAAAAACAAAGAAAAGGAGAAAACTCTATGGGACTAAACAACCCTAAAAAAGAGAAAAAAGATACAAAAAATTGAAAGTGATGTATGAAGTACTCAATGATACCTCCCAAGGACTACATCCATCATGAATATACAATCAGTTACCCATGCCCCACCATAAGAGGGAAAAAGAGAGGCAATATATCCCCCGCATAATGAAGAAGCCCCAATGTGTAATGTATTGAGCACAACATGACATGTTCGTATGGTCCTTCCTTTTCTAACCCGTATGCACTAGATGTTTACACCCGTACAGTGCTTGATCTCACACTAGAGCCTTCAACCCCCCTCACCCCCACATGCGTGGACAAATTACCCATACGACCGACTTTATTTGTACACTTCCACCGTACGACTAAGTTTTGGCACTCACCCATACGACACTAGGACTCCCACTCTCGTACAACAATCTTCACTCCCATACCATTTCACCTGTACGGAGGTGTCTTTGATGATATCATTGGTAGGATGGAGATGGGAAGGATTGCTAGTGAAATCGTAGACCAAGTATGGTGATGCAGTAATAATATATAGAGTTGCCACAAGATATATATATGTAATTGCCCTCATTCTTATAGCCGCGAGTTAAAACAAAAATTATTCGCCACAACATTTTATCATTGAACATTAACACAAAGCATATGCCATCAATAGAAATGAGTCGCCATATTTGTATTTTCAAATTATAAAGATATATCTTAGATTACATCAAACTTGTCTTGAACTGAAGACTTCACAAATTTAGACAAACAAGAATATTAGGGTGAGGAGTGACACACCGAAAATGTAATTGCCAGACAAGGGAGGGTCTTGCACCTTCAAAACAACACACCAGAAAGCTCAATTCCAACTAGAACTACAAATACACAAGAAATAGATAACTCAACCATACTCCCCTATGATGCCAACCATTGCCTTATAAAGGGCTCCAAGAAGTATCCTAAAGGTTACAATAGGCTGACATAATTTATAATTTATTATTTTATTACTTTTTATTTTATAATTAAATTAATTAGTTAATGTAGTCCTTGTGATATTATTTAAATTTGGGACCACTAAATCAGTTTATTTAGTTAAGATTTAAATATTTTTAGGACATTACAGTCCTCCCGGCCCAAGGATTGCTTGCCCTCAAGTAATTGCAAACTCGCTCTAAAATCTATCCGCTCTCCCACGTGGCATCCTCAACCAGCAAATCCTTCCAACAAACTAGGTACTCCTTGATGGTGCGTAACCTCAAATTCCTCTCTTTGACATCAATGATCTTTGAGGGCTCCAATGTAAGTCTACACTCTTTGTCAATGGGTGGAAGCTCCTTGGAAACCGTGAGACACTTCCCAACCGCCTTCTTGAGGCATGAAACACGAAACACGTTATGAATTCAACTCCCTTCTAGAAGCTCCAACTCGTAGGCAACTTCTCCTACTCTCCATACCACCTCGTATTGTCCATAGAAGCGAAGCTTGATCTTCTCAGCACCACTCCTCTTCAAGGAAGACTGTCTGTATGGTTGTAGTCGAAGGTAGACCAAATCTCCCACCTTAGAACTCCGCTCAATCTTGTGTCGATCAGCGTACATCGTCTGTTGACTTTGGGATTGTTGTAGGTTCCTTGAGAGACTGAAGGATATCTAAACTCCCTTGCAACCACTCCTTGGCCCTCAGTGCTCCATTATCTCCCAATGCCAAATCTACAAATGATGCAACCTCATATCCATAAAGTGCCTTGAAAAGTGTCATACCTATAGGCATATGATAGGTAGTGTTGTAGCAATGCTCTCCCAAAAGAAGCCAACGGATCCACGTTGTCTGTTGCACTACTACGTAGTTCCTAAAGTAGCCCTCCAACCACTTATTCACAATCTCAGTCTGACCATTTGTTTGGGGGTGATAGCTCATACTTGGTGACAACTATGTGCTTGCCAATCAAAAAATTTATATCCAAAAGGCATTGAGGAAATAGTTATCTTTATCACTGACTATGTTTTGCAAAAGACCATCCAAATGGAACATCTCTCGAAAGAGCAATTTTGCCACCTGGATTGCCCAAAACTCCCTAGGAATGACAAAGAAATGTGCATATTTGGTCAACTGGTCCACCAAAACATAAATACAATCCTTACCCTGCACCTTGGGAAGTCCAGCGATGAAGTCCTATGAGATACTCTCCCATTTCTGATCATGAATAGGCAAAGGCAGAAGTAACCTCGTTGGAAAACTATGCTCAGATTTATCCTGTTGACAAGTGGCGCACTCCTTGACATACCATAGCACATCATCCTTGAGGCCCTTCCAAGCGAACCTCTCACAAATTTGCATATAAGTTTTGAGGTACTCTAGGTGTCCTGCCAAGGGTGATTCATGAACCTCCCTCAAGATCTTCCCTTTCATCTTTGATTCTGGTACCAAATAGATCCTATCCTTGAAGTAGATAACATCATTCACCACCTTGTACCTATCATCCTATATCTAACCATCCATCAATTGGCAAACAAAAGTGTTCTTGGAGTACTCGACCAACAAATGAGCCTTCTTATCAGCTGAAATCTATGACAGTGAACATATGGCAGGTCTCTTGGACAATGCACTAGCCACCACATTCTTCTTCCCTTTCACATAATGTCAAAATCATATGCTTGGATTTTAATCACCCATTTCTATTGCCTCTTGTTCAAATCCTTTTGCTCCAAGAAATATCTCAAACTGTTGTGGTTAGTCCTTACCACAAATCTTGCTCCAACGAGGTATTGTCGAAACTTGGCCAACACATGCATGATGGCGAGCATCTCCTTGTCATAGATCGAGTACAATCACTTGGCTCTTGAGAGCTTCCGACTCTCAAAAGCAATAGGATGACAATCCTGCATCAAAATTGCTCCAATGCCTTCTCCTGATGCATCACACTCAGAACATAGGGTCTAGTGAAATTTGACAATGCAAGAATTGGACATGTACTCATGGCCTCCTTAACCTGTCAAAGGTTCATTGTGTCTCCTTATCCCAAAGGAATGTTCCCTTCTTTGTGAGGTTCGTCAGTGGTGCTCCTAGTTGTGAAAAACCCTTCATGAACCTCCTGTAATAACTGCATAATCCAAAGAATCCATGCAACTCCGCATGTGTCCTAGGTGTCGTCCAATCAAGAATTGCTTGAATCTTCTCCAGATGCACTTGAACCCCTCAGGTGTTGATGACGTAACCCATGTATAAGGTCTTGGTCATCCCAAACTCACATTTGGACCTCTTCGCAAACAATGATTGTGATTCCATGATGCCTAATACCTCGTCCGAATGCCTCAAATGCTCCTCCCAAGTCTTGCTATAAATGAGTATGTCATCAAAGAATACCAATAGAAACTTATGCAACTGCCTATTGGAGATGTGGTTCATGCAAGACTGGAAAGTGGCTAGAGCATTGGTCAATCCAAATGGCATGACCAAGAACTCATAGTGTCCATAGTGGAAACAGAATGTTGTCTTGTGTACATCTTGCTCTCTCATGCGGATCTGGTGATACCTGAAACAAAGATCAATCTTGGATACGTACACTGCTCTGTGTAGCTCATCCAACAACTCATCGATCCTCGACATGGGGTATCTATTCTTGATTGTGTTCTTGTTCAATGCTTGGTAATCAATGCACATCCCGAGAGTTCCATCCTTCTTCACCAAATCTACCGAAGATGCAAAGGGGGTGAAGCTAGGTTTGCTTCTCTATCTCTTCCTTGAACTTCTTGGGATGGTGATAGGGAGTAGTGATGACTGGCTTGGCTTACTCCAACTCGATCATGTACTCAAAACCTCTATATGGGCGTATACTAGGTGGAATGCCTGTGAAGACCAAACTGTGCTTGCCCAATACTGCCTAAAGCTCATCATCATGGTAGTATGCTTCTTGCCTGTTCAAAGATTTGGTTGAAACCAAACATTGTGCCGCTCAAACGAACTCATCATGTCTGAAAATTGCTTCCATCCACTTTGCTGAAATCTCCCTCAAACCTCCATAGGAAACTCCCCTCAACACCACCTGCCTGCCATCCACCTTGAATGAGAACCCCATCTTCTTGAAAAATCGTGTGTACTTGTTGAGTCTACATCCATTGAATGCCCAATATGACATCCGTATCATCCAAATCTACCACAAAGAACTCATTTGTCATTGTGTTGTTCCCCATGGTGATGCTAAGTTGTGGAACCAAATGAGTACATGGTAGTAAAGTTCCTCTCGCCACCTTGACTTCGAATCCCTCATGTTCCACTGTGTGCAAACTCCTTTGGTGACAAGTGATGAATTTATATAATTGAGTCTAGCTCCACTGTTGAGCATGTCTATAACTTGTTGCCTTTGAAGTGTGCTACAGACCCGAAATAAATTGCACCTAAAAGTACTGATGGTGCCTCCCCTCCTCACCAGTGTGGCGATCCTCTCCACATGATTAATCTCTTCTTAAGTCTTTTCTTGTACTTCGGACTCTTCGCTCTCTTCCTTGCTATCTGATACCACCTCGATGTAATGTATGTTTCCTTTACCTAGGCATTGGTGACCCAATTCCAAAGGTTCCTTGCATGTGAAACAAAGCTTCCTTCTCCTAAGCTCTTGTCTCGTGGCCTCATGCATTGATGGCTTCTTTAGAAACGATTTCTTGTCCCTTTCCTTATGTGCGAGTGGTGGTTTGGCATGTGTGAAACTCCTGGAAGAAGAGGATGAGGTAGCCATGTCACGTGCCTTCTTGATCACCTCAATGAGTGTGTTGGGGTTGCAACCTTTGATCCAACCCTCGAGGGGTTCCATCAAGCCATCCTTGAATAGTACTACAAGTCACCTCTTGGAAATGTCGGTTACCAAAACTGACAGCCTTTGAATTATTGTGTAGTTGTCCATTAGTCCGGCCTGTCTCAATTGTGCCAACTCCTTGAAGTTGAATTCCGGATACTTCCCATCGAAGTGATCAATGAGTCTCCGTGAAATCAGTATATGAAGTGACCCAATCGTGACCAAGTGTGACCATCCCATGGTGTTACCATTCGTGAGCAATTCCCTCCAAGCGTAGAGCTACAAAGTCGATTGCTTCATCTTCAAGCATTAGATCGAGATGAAAGTAGGTATTTGCCTTTTGTACCCATGCTCTCGCTCATGTTTTTCCAGATCCATCGAAAGTAGATAGGCTAAACTTGCCAATCTTTTGCTTGATGTCATTATTGTGCCATGGTTCCTGGTGTTAGAATACTTCATTCGCAATTCCGCATAATCTTTGAATGATATTTCTCCTTCAAGATTAGCATCCCTCTAGTCTTGTCTTAACTACTTTTGCATCTCCAAGAAAGTGGGTTCTCGCTTTCTCCATTGTTCTGTTCTTTGGGGAAATGTAGCTATCAACAACCGAGTGGATGAGCACTGTGTGCTTGTCCTCTCATTGACTGAATTATTGCCATGTTCATTGTGATCTCCATTTGTTTATCCTTCAGCCAATTATCGCAATGTCTCCTCCATGTGTTACTATTGTTATTCTCCCCTAGCCATGGCTTCGTTGAGCTGAACTTGGCTTCTAGTTAGCTCTCTCAACAATCCCATTATTTCTACATTAGGCTCTGTAATGTCCCCGTCATTAAATAAATAAAATAAAATAAACTTGTATTGGGTCTCGGTCGATTTAGCTTATCCCGGACCCATTTTTTTTGTTAGCGTAGGGATTAGGGTTGCCGCGTCGGCTTTATTTGTACACCTTCGGGGTTTTCCCGACGGGTATTTATGACCGGCTTTTAGGATGTATTTCTCATGTTGTGATTTGATATTTTGTTTGTATTTGCGAATTCCTGCTGGAG
>MU225768.1:2036352-2056895 GCA_018584345.1 Thuja plicata
AATATGATCGTTAAAAAAATGTTGTACAATATCTCATCTCTCCTGATTCCGATCGATGTAATCAGTATAGGTTTATAGATTATCTTCTACCCCTAAACTTCTATTCCATTTTATGAGAATATTAATTCTATTTAACATTCCCTGATCCCTTTCTATTTCCTTGTGAGTGCCTTATCCAAGTGATTAAATAACAAAGATCGATATCATAGTTTCTTATGCATTGTTTGGAAGTTGACTAATTAAAGTATACTGCTATGGACTTCATGTTGTTCGACATTATTCCTTGGGATTGCTGACTAAGAATGTTAACCGTTCTTTTCTGATTATATCTTTGTTGAATCTTCTCCTCCTAGTTCGGGCTGATGATTTGTATGTTTAATGCTCAAATCTGTTGTCTATAATTCTATCACCTCCAGTGAGTAAATATATCCTTTGCTGACTAGGATTGTTAAGTATTGACTGGGTATTGGATGCTGTATATTTCTGCCATATATAACTTCTATATGCCTCTCATTAAGAGTTATGACTCTTTAATCATTACTGAAGAGGTGTGTTTTTTCCTAACATAAACTTGTGTCATAATCATGGCTTTTGGTAGAAATGAGAGACTTGCTAAATTATAACAAATCGCACCCTTTGAAAATGAGGAGTAATGCGTTATGGTAGTTACTGATTTGTCAAGGAGATAGCTTTCCTTAATATCATCTACTTAATAGAGATCGCACCCCAATCTAAGATTAGTTATATATAACAATCTTCCATGGCGGCGATCTATTAAGTGTAAGTATATTTTAAGCATATCACTGTTTGTATTTGACATCGCATCACTCAATAACAAGATACCTCTTAACTGTGGCCCATCCACCGTAATGTATCGCTAATTTATCCATAGTTGATTCATGTCCTCCGAGTCGTTGAAACAATAATCAACAATACTAGCACTAATGATAATTGCCGTCATGACTAATATTTAGTGTTCATGGTTTTAGCGACACCTATGATACATGTTGCTTAGTGTCTTTCTTGAGAGTCTCCCACGTATTGACAACACTGCTCAATTATTTTATTAACATCGTTACTATGTTAATGTGTTGAGTCTAACTACCAATTGGAAGTAAGAAGAACCGACAATATTCAAGTTCTGGCAGCAATCATTTGATGGGAATGTGATGCTTAAAGGATTCAAATGGAACATTGCTTGATCTATGAGGCCGGCTGAGGAACACGTAAAGACCATAATACCTCTTCATTGCTCGTTGTTAGAAATAAATAGATTTCTTCTAGAACTTGGCTACGTTGTTCCATACAAGGAGGTTGTCGTTCTATTCGGAATTTCCATGTCATCGTCTTATATTGATGGTGAAGGAAACCACGATATATGCCAAACTTATTTAATTGTATATTATATTATATCATATTATAATTTTTTCATATTGTAATATTTATTTATATTTGATCATATTACCATTTAATTATTTACTTTTATATTTTAATATTATTATTTATTAAACTATATATACTTATTGAAGTATTGTTTTTTTTTATAATTTAATTTTATTCAGCTACTTATAATTATAATTATATCTATCTATTTATTTATTTCATCTTATATTTTAAAAATTCTATTGTTTAATCTTTATTTACTACTAAATCTTGGGGACATCACATACACACTAGAGCTTTCGACCCCCCCACACGTACAACTAGATTACCCATACGACCAACTTTAGTTGTATGGCAATTCGACTTCCGCCGCACGACAATTTCACTCTCTACCGTACAACTAAGCCTTGGCACTCACCCATACAACACTAGGAGTCCCACTCACGGACGACAATCCTCACTCCCATACCCTTTCACCCGTACAGAGATGTTTTTGACAATATCACCACTAGGATGCAGATGAAAAAGATAGCTGGTGAAATCATAGACCAAGTATGGTGACGCGGTGATAATGGATAGAGTTGCCACTGGATATATATATATATATATATATATATATACACAAATCACCGTGAGTTAAAACAATAATTTTTCGCCACAGTATTTTATTGCTAAACATTAACATAGAGCATACACCATCAACATAAAAGAGTCCCCAAGAACAGAGTTTGTATTTTCAGATTATAAAGATATATTTCAGATTACATCAAATTTGTCTTCAACGGACAACTTCACAAATTTAGATAGACAGGTCGATTAGCATGAGGAGTGACTCCCACCGAAACTGTATTTGCCAGACTAGGGAGGGTCTTGCACCTCTAAAACGGCACACCAGAAAGCTCAATTCCAACTGGAACTACAAATACACAAGAAATAGATAACTCAACCATGCTCCCCTACAATGCCATCCACCGCCTTATAAAGAACTCCAAGAAGCATTTGAAAGGTTATAATAGGCCAACATAATTTATTACTTTTTATTTTATAATTAAATTAATTAATTAAAGTAATCCTTATGAAATTATTTAAATTTGGGACCACTTAATAATTAATTTAATTAAGTCGTTTAAATATTTCGGGGACATTACACAATGTTGATGATGAATGCTTGCAGACAAAAGATGATGTGATACCTGCAAGCAACATGCCTTCCTTTGAGAAGAAACAAGTCCATAGATGATGTGAAAGCAACTTCAAGTCCAAACGAAAGGATGAGGGAAGAAGTCTCAAAATGTGAGTTTTTGAATACCGATGAGGTGTCTACAAGCTTGAATATGCCACAGCATAATGAAGATCTATCCCAATCAAGAAACATGACAAATCAAGTGAGCAAATCAACTCATGGATGTCAATCTCCAAAGAAGGTAAAGACGAGCTAACGGTTGTTCTGAAATTGTCATCAAAGAGGAGAGAAACCTCCTCAAATGTTTCCTCCAAAACTGCAGTATGAGACTCTACAAACAAGTCAGAAACTCCTATCAAACATTCATACCACAAAGAAATATCTAAAAAAACTATGAATATCCTACTGAATAGAAGAGGTGGAAGCCATGGAAGCACTGAAATTTGAAGTAGCAGGAGGAGGAGTTGTAAGCTCAACACTAGACCCTAGAATACCAAGATTCAAATGACCAAACTTCTCACAAACATGATTCACAGTGTGAATATCAGTCATGAAACATTAACATCATCAACAGAAAAATGAGAAAAAGAATACAAGCGGAATGAATGATCAACCATCACAGTACCAATGATTTCTCTAGTCTCCAATTCCCTAATGTATACTAAATCAGGTGTGAACTCAATTGCTTTATGTTGTCCAGTAGTGCAATTTGATAGATAGAAAGGAGATTAGAGGACAAGGATGGAACATAAAGTATATCATTAAAAGTGCTTTCTCCGCATATATTTGTTGTTACCTATCAAAATGTTAGGTAAATTACAAGGTTCAAAAGAAGAGAATGTTCCCATGGATGATGCCATATGTTGAGATACTCCCGAATCAAGAATCCATCTCCTAGATTCAAGATTTGTAGAGGCCAAGAGTTCTTTACCTTTCATTTTGTCTAACCCATTTGCAACTCTTGTTGAACTTGACTGTATAGATGTAGATGGTGCCGATTGTGATTCTAAAGAAGAAGAAAGGGATAGAGACGAAGGCAATGGAATGTTGTGCTTATGAAGGTGTGTCAACTCATCAATCTTCTTTCCACAACATTGGTGCTCACTATGTCCTAGCCTTTTGCAATATGCACATTTAGACTTCTCCTTCTTAGATGATTCCCCTTTGGAAGAGGAAGAGAAAGAGAACTCAAAGGTGCTTTGTGATGGTGGTTCCTTCGCTTGCTAATTAGACTTGGATCCCTTATTGTTCCGCTTCTTACCAATGTCACTTGAAGCCTTTGGATGTTTTGCAAGAAGAATTTGTGATTTGGAAGACTTCAGTGTTCCCATGTGTACCAACTTGGCTTGTTCCCTTGTGAGTTGAGCTGCAAATCCATCAAGATAAGGCATTTTGAGTGCAATACCTGGAGCATCCATTGTAGCATAAAATGTAGAAACAAAAACTGAATAATCAGGACCTAACTTAGCAAGTATAGAAAGAATCAACTATTCACCCTCTTAGTTTACTCCACATTCAAACAACTGTAATCTAATAAAATTGAGCTTGATGAAGTTCTAGATATTGTCAAACTCTGAAGGATTAAGACACATAAGTTCATTCTCCAACCTAAATCTCCTAATTTTATTTTGCTTATCAAAGAGACTTTCCAAGGTAGTCCAAATATCATTAGTCATACAAGATGTAACACGAGTCCTAAGATTTGGAGAAATGGACAAAATTAGAGTGCAAGGGCTTCATCTCTTCTATCAAACCATTTTCTTTTTTCTACAGCTCATGTGGGTTTTGGATCTA
Organism: Thuja plicata; assembly: GCA_018584345.1. Classification (NCBI taxonomy): domain Eukaryota; kingdom Viridiplantae; phylum Streptophyta; class Pinopsida; order Cupressales; family Cupressaceae; genus Thuja; species Thuja plicata. Next base: position 2,040,713 of record MU225768.1, read on the forward strand.
TGCCAAATGTGATTCTTTGCAACTTCAATTTTAACAATAAAACCTCTATTTGTGGTTTCTATCCATGATACTTGTATGGAGAATAGAAACAAAAAATGACAAAAAATCAATGATCATATGCGATTAATCGGGAGTCGGGAGCTGCTGCAATTTTTTGGCCAAAGAGTTTCAACGTTTTTTTCCTAATTTATTAGGCAATTAATCAACAAAAAATCAGCGGTTAATCAGGAAAAAAACTGTGGGAAAGTAGCAGAAACCCTAAACGCAGCAATGACGGGAAAAACCCAAGAAATTGCAACATGTTTGTCTATAAGATGGATGTGTGACCTTGAAACCACATCGCTAGCAGCCGGGAACTCACCAACAGTCAAGGTCAAAAGTGTTGCAGAGTGCAGAGTTGGGAAGTAGCGTGGCTACGTGGGAGGTAGGTGATTTCTTCTTCTTTGTTGTTTTCTGCAAAAAATATAATCTTTGTTTATCGAGCATACCATGTCTTTGTTTTTCCCTCCGTATCATGGTGTTGCCCTCAAATTTTGATCATGACATTTTTTAATTCATTGATAGCAAGGAATATGTGTAAGATCTTTAAATTTATAGATATAGGCAAACAATGAATATCTTACATTTTTCTGCATACCATATTCTTAATATATTGTTGCCTTTAATATCTTACATTTTCTGCATGCTTTCAAATTTCAGATAAGCTAGCCTTTCATATACTCGTGTATATTTGACATCGTGCTTCATGATTAGGACTTCCCATTTCTGAAATGTGCTACATCTACATGTTTTTTAAATTTCAAATTAGTCAGCTTTAATGTACACTCTGTGTAGATATGACACAACACCTAGCAATTAAGCCTTACCATTTCTAAAATTTTCTACATGTTTTTTAATTTCAGATTATGCAACTTTTGCTATACTTTGTGTGTATATTAAGCACACTGCCTAATGATTAGAGCCCTTTATATTTTAAAAATTTTCTGTATATTTTATTTCATATTTCTGGTAAACAATCCATTACCTCTCGCTAGAGCAAAAATACACCTCAATGTTACTATTTAGTAGATTCACATTATTGATACTCATAGAGGCATTCCTAGGTGCAAATTTCACATTTTCAATTCATCATTCATCTGCTTCAAAATGTCTTTGATCATGATATTTGGGAACAAAACAATTCACAAACCTGTCAAATTGAAGTTTGGCATAAATAGGTTATGGTTAGCTACCTTAAAGATAGGACAGTAATATATTGAGAGGAATTAGTTTCTTTTTATTGCAAAAACTTTATGCAAATCTTAAAAAACTATGTAAATGGTGAGAATCACTTATCAAAACACAACTTGCACATCAAAATGTTGAAAGATTAAATTAAAATGCTTTTGCAGATTTGATTCTTGATCACAATGTCATGTTTGAAAGACTTTGCATGGACACATTGCACACCAATTGCCGGTAGCACGAAGGTTAAATGTAATTGGTGTTTGAATCAAATCAGTGGTGGAATTACCGCTTCAAATGTGTTGAGAAAACATGGGTCTCAACCTTGCAATTTTCCCATAAATGGCTCCAAAAATGTAGCTGGCTTTTTTCTACTTGTCGGTGCCTTGAAAAAAGGAATATTAGTTGTCAAAAGAAGCTTTGTCCATAGTATATTATGGAAGGCCCATTTTTAGAGATTCTATGACACATTTTATGACAGCTGTAACGGTTAAAAATTAAGGGAGAAGACTTTGGACGTGAGAGCCTATTTTTAATCTGGAATATTGCCTATCTTGGGCAACATGTGTCAAGGAAGTTTAGCACATGGTTTTGTAAACCACTAATGGTTTCTAGGTTGTGAGAAGCCTATAAAATGAAGCCTTGAGGAGGAGTTTGTATCATTGAGTTTTGTTTGCAAGATGGGATGCTACCGAGATGCTTCTGAAGTTCCTCCAAGCTTGATTTGAGGTGAAACTCCTGTAAGAACTTGCATTGCAAGTGTTGTAATTTGTTGTTGATTTGATAGTACATTTTGCAGGTTTTGGAGTGTAGGGTTTTTCTCCCATAGGGGTTTTCCCCATGGATATTACTGTGTTCTGTGTTTATTGTTATTTTGTTTATGCTCTTATGTGTTTCTTGAAATCTCTGTAATAGCTATATTGAAATTTACATAATTGTCCTCTCAAGATTAGCATAGTAAGTGTTTCCGCACACCTTTGCTTCCTTACAAAATGGCATTTGGCAAAAGAAGCAGGAAATAACACCATCATATGCACTCTGTTGCTGCATATAGCCACGATCAGATAAATTCATACATATTTGCGATCAGATAAAAGAGGAATATATATCAATATATATATATGATATTCTTTATGATCGAATCAATTCGATAAACATGAGTATTGAATCATAATTGATATTGGATCGGTATCAAACCCGATAAACATTAGTAGTGAATTGTAATAGGTATTGAATCGGTATCAACCCGATTAGTATTGAAATGATGATTAGTATTGGATCGGTATCAAACCGGTAACAGTTTGTATTGAATCGGTATTAACCGATAGTTAATATTGAAGCGGTGTGGAAATACAAATGATGCGTATTACCATAAGGTATGACTATTAGTCACGTCTATCATAGACATGACTTATCACTGCCTAGTGAACACACACACACACACACATAGATATATATATATTGATCGGCTGTTCAAATACTAACACCGAAATACATTAGTGTGAAGTATATTGAACAACGACCATCTTTAGTTTGAATTATATACTAGTTTGTTCAGTTCATACATACAGTTCTTCTACTCCAGTAAATAACTTTATTATTATTAGAATAAAGATTCATATATATATAATCAGTATTGCATATTATATATAACTGTTTAATTAAAATTTGAATAATAAGTTTGCCTTGATTTAACATGGTATCAGAGCTCTGGTAAAGGAAGATCCTAGAAGCTCTCAAACTTGAGAAATTCAATATCAATTAATATATCACATTTCTATGGCAAGCGCTATCAGATTTGAGGATAGACTTGAAGGAGGAAACAATTTCTCATCATGGAAATTCAGAATTAAAATGATTCTAAGAGAAAATAAAGTCGAGTCATTCATAAAGTAAGAGAAAGAAGAGCCAGAGAATGATCCTGAAAAATCCATTTGGGTTGAGGGAAATGAAAAGGCCATGAAGATCATAGTTGATGGTGTTAGAGACCATATAGTGCCAATCCTAACAAAATATGAGACTGCCTATCATATGTTTAAATCGCTCGAAAGAATGTATGAGATAAACAATGCTAGCCGAACCCTAGCTCTAAAGAAGGAAATTAATCATATAAGTATGAATAAAGGAGAATCCATTAATGCATACCTTATGAGAATATCCACTCTAAGGGATGAATTGTCAACGCTCGGATATGTAATTCAGAGTAAAGAACTGACTCTCATTGCACTAGATGGCCTACCAAACACTTGGGAGATTTTTGTTCAAGGCATTAGTGCAAGGTCTAAATATCCAAACTTTGATCGACTAAGGTCTGATTGTCTTCAGGAAGAGTCGAGACAAAACAAGAAAGGGATCAAACAAAAGAACATAGATGAGGATCTTCATGTGTTAAATGTAAACTCTCACAAGAAAATCAAGAAGAAACACTTTAAGAAGAGGAAGGACCATCATGAAAAGGGTTCATCTAAGAAAGATGCTTCTCACATTCAGTGTTTCAGATGTGATCAATATGGGCATTATGCAGCTAGATGTCCAGATAGAATTAAACAAATAGCCACATTTGCCAAAGTGAAAAGAAATAAAAGGGAGCATGATTCAGAGAAACATGTATTCTACTCTGCTCTCTCTAATCAAGTATCCAACAAATCTAATACTTGGATCATAGACAGTGGGTCATCAAGACACATCACTGGGTATAGAGAACTATTGGATTCTATGATAGAAGAAATTGATGAAGAGGTAACCATTGGAGACGACTCTGCACATCCAATAAAAGGTGTTGGGACTTGCACCATTAAGTTGAAGTCAGGCATGTCTATCCAACTCACCGGAGTTCTTTTCATTCCAGGCATCAAGAGGAACCTAGTATCCATATCTGCCCTTGAGGATAATGAGTATAGAGTAACCTTCATGGATAGCAAGGTGTTGGCATGGCCAAAGAATTCTTCTATCAAGAAAGCTTAACCATAGGGCATAGAAAAGGCTACTTGTATGAGGTATGTACTGAACCTAATTTTGCCCTAATTCATGAAATTGCAAACTCTAATGAGATATGGCATAGAAGATTAGGACATTTAAACTTTCGTGCCTTATCTTCCATGGAAAAGTTAGTCACTGGCTTACCTGAGTTAAGAATATCATTCAGGTACATGTAAGGGGTGTGCCCTAAGAAAAAATACTAAGGGTTCTTTTCAAAGTAGTTCTAGTAAAACAAGTAATGTCTTAGAACTAGTTCACTCTGACCTATGTGGACCCACGTCTGTACCTTCTGTGGGAGGGTTTCTATATTATGTAATATTTGTTGATTTCTCAAGAAAAACCTGGATCTACTTCCTCAAATGTAAAGAAACATAAGAGATCCTTAGGAAATTTAAGGAATTCAAATCCTTCTCTGAAAACTCCTATGGAAAGAAAATAAAAACCCTAAGAACTAATAATAAGAGGGAATACACCTCTGACATCTTTAGAGAATTTTGTAAAGAAGCTGGGATTAATAGGGAGTTCACTGTTCCTTACAACCCTCAACAAAAAGGGGTTGCTGAGAGGAAAAATTCAACTATTGTAGAAGCAGCTAAAGCTATGCTCCTTGATCAAAATTTAGAAACCTATCTTTGGGTAGAAGCCTCCAACACTGTTGTATACATACAAAATAGATGTCCTCACTCCCATATTGAAGACAAAACTCCTGAAGAAGTTTTCATAGGTATAAAGCCAGATATCACTCACTTAAAGATATTTGGATGCCCTGTTTATTTTCATGTACCTAAAGAGAAAAGAACAAAACTACAACCTTCTGGAAGAAAAAGGAATCTTTGTTTTGTACCTAGACATAGCAATATTGAACTCAGTAGAGATATAATATTTGAGGAAGACCTAGCTTTTAAAAGGGCTAGAAACTCTATTGACTCAGAAAGTAATACTCCACTTTCAAACCTAGAAGAAGATCCTGCCCCTGAGCTTCAGAGGGAGTATCCTGAAGAGGATGAAAATGAAGTACAAAACTCACCTCAAGAGAACATTAAGAAAATACCACTTTGGGCCACCAAAACAATGGAAGAAGCAAAAAACTATGTAGCTCCTTCAGGGACCTTTAGAGAAAGTAAAAGACACCGAAGATTTTCCAACTATATGGCTTTAATGAATGATCCCTCTAAGTATGAACCTTCTAATGCATCAGAAGCTCTCAAACACCAAGTATGAAAGGATGCCATGATAGAATAATACCAGTCCATCTTAAAAAATGATGTTTGGGAATTTGTTCCAAGACCAAAGGAAAAATCTATTGTTTCATCCAAGTGGCTATTCAAAATCAAGTATGTTGCAGATGGCAGTATAGAGAAACATAAAGCCAGATTTGTTGGCAGAGGTTTCTCACAGGAAGAAGGAATTGATTATGAGGAAACATTTGCACCTGTTGCCAGATATACCTCAGTCAGAGCGGTTCTAGCCATCGCAACAGCTAAAGGATGGAAAGTTCATCAGATGGATGTAAAGACTGCATTCCTAAATGGGAAAATAGAGGAAGAAGTCTACTTAGAGCAACCAGAAGGATTTGAGATTCACACTGCAGAATCTCATGTGTGCAGATTGAAGAAAGCTCTCCATGGACTTAAACAGGCCCCCATGGCATGGTATGAAAGAATCGATAGCTATCTCATGGAATTGGGGTTCTCTAAGAATGATGCAGATCCAAATATATAGTTCAAGCAAAGCAAAGGTGATATGTTAATATTAATCTTGTACGTTGATGATCTGTTGATTATAGGAGAAGATCACCTTATTGATAAATGTAAGAAAGATCTTGCTAAAGAGTTTAAAATGAAGGATTTAGGCCTTCTACATTACTTCCTTGGATTGGAAGTTTGGCAGAACTTAGACAACATTGTGCTTAATCGAGGAAAGTATACCTTGGACATATTGAATAGATTTGGTATGATAAATTGCAGACCCATGTCTTCTCCCATGGAAACAAACCTTCATAAACCAAAGGAGGCAGTAGCAGCAGATTCTCCGTTTGCATATCCTAACCTCTACAGGCAGATAATTGAATCTTTGATGTCCCTGGTTAATACTAGACCGGATATCTGTTATGCAATAAATGCCTTGAGTCAGTTTATGTGTGAGCCTAAGGAGATACATCTTATGGTTGTGAAGCATATAGAGATTCTTTATCATTATGTGACAGACATGGTGGATAGGAATGTGATCCAGTTGGAATATATCAGTACAGGAGATCAGACAACAGATATACTCACCGAGCCACTTGCCAGAGTGAAAGTTGAACACTTCAGGAAAGGTCTTGGTATGATTAAATTGTAACTTGCATTGTAATCTTTACTGATATACATAAATATAGAAGATGTTTAATGTGTAAGCTTCTTTTGTCATATGTGTTGATATATGACTTTATGGGCTCTACCCCCTGTGTTCATCTCCAAAAGGTGGCGATCTTTTGGAAATGAACACTTGTATTCTAATATTATAAGATGACGATCTTGTGATATTGATATCATGCTGACTTGATATCATTCATGGATGTGCCATGATCTGTTATGTTGGACATTATGCGACGTAATGTCAGTGCACACACCATAGCTAGGATGTATAAGGAGAATATAATATTCTCAAACATATCATCCTTTAAGTGTCACGAACTATGTGATACTTATCATCACCTGTTATGTGATGTTTGTCTTCACAAGATATGTGAGACTTCTTATCACGAGTTATGTGATACTTATCATCACGTGTTATGTGATGTTTGTCTTCATGAGATATGTGAGACTTCTTATCACGAGAAATGTGGTATATATGATTTTATCTTCCCTGGCTAAGAGGGAGTGTTGTTGCATTTAGCTGCAATTAGATAAATTCATATTATAATGTATATATATCAATTAGAGAAATTCATACATATTTGCGATCAGATTAAAGAGGAATATATATATATATATATATAATAATTATTATTATTATTATTGTATTCAATATATATATATATATATATATATATATGTGATATTCTTTATGATCGAATCAATTCGATAAACATGAGTATTGAATCATAATTGATATTGGATCGGTATCAAACCCGATAAACATTAGTAGTGAATCTAATAGATATTGAATCAGTATCAACCCGATTAGTATTGAAATGATGATTAGTATTGGATCGGTATCAAACCAATCGGTATTAACCGATAGTTAATATTGAAGCGGTGTGGAAATATAAACGATGCGTATTACTATAAGGTATGACTATTAGTCACGCCTACGATAGGCATGACTCCTCAAGGAGTCACGTTTATCATAGATGTGACTTCTCACTGCCCAACAAACACACAATATATATATATATATTGATCGGCTGTTCAAATACTAACACCGAAATCAATTAGTGTGAAGTATATTGAACAGCGACCATCTTCAGTTTGAATTATATACTAGTTCACTTCAGTTCATACATACAGTTCTTCTACTCCAGTAAATAACTTTATTATTATTAGAATAGAGATTCATATATATATAATCAGTATTGCATATTTATATATAACTGTTTAATTGAAATTTGAATAATAAGTTTGCCTTGATTTAACACACTCTATGCCTTGCAGATGTCACATACTAGGCCAAAAACGCTCTCGATGCAATTAATGAGAACAAGGCAAAAAAGGTGATAACTGGTGTTGAAGTAGGTTCTAGTTCTAGAGATGTTAGGAGGAATCGATAGGATGAGGAAGATGGTAGAGGGGGAGGGGGCTTTCAAGGAATTTGGGACAACACCTACTTCTATAGCACATGGCCCAAACACAAGTGGAGGAAACATAAATGAATTCTTCACACCTCATACTACACTAGGATCACATACCACTTTGGAGAGTACAAGGTTGAGGAAAAATGTCCATGAACAAGAAAAGGAAATTTAGAATTTTTGGTTCTTCTCTACCTTGGCACTCCATACTTACAAATCTCCCTATTGGCAAGCTATGATAGATGTTGTTTCAATAGCAAGGCCTGGGTTTCAAGCCCCATCTTATGAGACAATGAGGTTTGGTATGTTCAATGAGGCAATAAAAGATGTTCAAGATGTTGTTAAAGAGCATTGGTTAGAGTGGGATAGTAGTGGGTGCACCATTATGTCAGATGGTTGGACAAATATAAGGAACAAAACCCTCATCAACTTCCTCAAATCTTGTGATATTGGCACTATATTTATGCATCAGATACAATCAAATCTGCGACTGCATTGTTCGAGATGTATGACTCAGCAGTCATCTACGCAGGGCTAGAAAATGTGGTTCAATTTATTATAGATAATGTTGTTGTTTGTGTTGCTGCTGGGAGACTCCTAATAGACAAATACCTCTATATTTTTACTCCATGTGCAACACATTGCCTTAATCTAAACCTAGGACATTGGAAAGATTGAATGGGTTAAAGAGGCATTGTAGAAGGCTTGCACGGTTACCAAATTTATTTACAATCACATGAGGGTTTTAAGCATGATGTACCATTTCACAGGGGCAAGGAACTAGTTCGACCAAGGGTGACAAAGTTTGCAACACACTTCCTTGCACTACAGAGTTCAACAAAAAATAAACTTGAGACACATGTTTGTTTCAATCGAGTGGATGGAGTCTAGCTTCACAATTCAAATAGATGGCATGGTAGTGGCAGAGTACATGTATTCTACCAATTTTGGAATGTAATTTAACAAGTGCACAATTTTCAAAGCCTCTAGTAAGAGTCTTGAGACTAGTGGATGGGGATAAATCCCTAATGAGATATTTGTATGAGGCCATGGTGAGGGTCAAGGAGGTGATGAAGGGTATGTTGGAAAATGACAGTGATAGGTATATGCCGTTATGGGACATAATTGATAGGAGATGGGATGGATAAATGCACTCTTCTCTCCATGCTACAAGATACTTTCTGAATCCATAATTGTTCTACAACATGAAATTTAGACTTATTGATGCTGAGATCACACAAGGCCTATTCAAGTGCATGGAAAAAATGTTTCCAACAGAAGAACAATTGAATGAAGCTATGTCATTGTTGCAAATGGATAGGCAGGCAGGGGGTTTTCTTTTATCTAGGGCTACCAAGGAAGGCAAAAAGACCTTCCAACCAGGTAGGCTCTATAAACTTTTGATAGTCCATTTATTTTGTCGATGTGAACATTAAATTTGTTAAGATTTGAAGATATTCTTACATGATATCATCTCTACATAATGTGTTTTTCAGCTCAATGGTAGGATTTTTTTGGTCAAGAATGCAAAAATCTTAGGTGGACGGTGATACGCATTTTGACCCAGCCATGCAGCTCATCCACTTGTGACCGTAATTGGAGTGTTTGTAAACACAAATTCCAAGAAATACAACCGTCGAACACAAAAATGGATGAATGACTTGGTGTTTGTTCACCACAACCTCCGCTTGAAGCTAAAGAAAGCTCAAAGTAGGAGTTTTAATAAATTGCACTCAATTGAAGTTGTATTCATTGTGTTTTTCAGTTGTAAGGCAAAAATTAATTTCTACGTGGACAAAAATATGAACTATTGAGGAAGACTCCCCAATTGACCTTGATGAGATTGATCCAGACTTTAAGTGGATTGCTACACTTGCTAATGATAATGTTGATGATTATGTTTTTGAGCCTAAAGACTTTAAAGTCATGGAAATGGCCAACTTTCCGACTCATATTGTTCAAGGAGTTAGGACAAGCACTTTTTGAGAAGCATCATCGGGGCCTCTTGTCCCCTAGCATGTCATTGGCTACATTTGATCTTTTGTAACTTTGTAGTTAGTTTATAGGTTGACTTTGTACGAAATCAAAAACTATATTGTAATTGAAATTTTAACATCTGTCTCCATTTGGTTATTTTATCCTATTGTAGTATGTTTTGTGCAATGTAATCAGTGATATGAATGTAAACAATGAAAATCTATTTTTTGCAATTAATGGGTTGAACTCTATATTTTATTTCTCTCAATATATCTATGCTATGGAAATGCCCTTGAATTTATATTTTTAATGTTCTTTTTGACTATTTCCATTCTTTTTTTATGCTTTTTTTGTAAATTTGATGTTTTCTGATTTTTTCAAAAAATCCTACACTTTTGGTTTGCTAATTTATTCCCCAAACAATTAAAGCTCATATGGTATGGAGTAAGTGTAATGTCCCAATTTCTGAAATAGGATTTAATAATAAATGACAATAATAAATTAAAATATAAAAATAAATAAATAAGTAATAATAAAATATAATATAATTACAAGTTAATTAAGTTTAATGAAAGGTCAAGAGATATGCAATGAAGAGTTGCGAGTCCCTCAACATAAGATATAAACGGGAGGAGTGTTCATTTGAAAGGGGATATGGAGGAAGGAAGAAAGAGGAGAGCATAGGAATTAAAGAAGGATTAATGGAAGAGGGAATGAGAAGGAAATGAGCAAGTGATTCTGTAAAAGGGCAGAAATGATGAAGGGTTGTGACTCATCCAAAGTGTGGTAATCATGAAAGGCTTTGAGTCTCTTGAAGTGCAGAAATGATGAAAGGTTGTCACTCTTCCAAAGGATGCTAATTATGAAAGGTTGTGACCATTGCAAAGGGCAGCCATGATGAAGAGGTACGACTCTCTCCCACATTGGAAGATATGAAGGGGAGAAGGTTTCATTTGAGGACATCCAAGGGAGATAAATGTAGGGAATAATATATTATTCTCAAAGGCAACAACAAAAAGTGGTGATTCAATTCTTATGAAAGGTGGTGACCCTTTTACCAATAAAGTATAAAGGAGATTTCTTTCAAAGCATTGAAGGAGGATTTATCAATCACCATCCTTCTTCCATCAATCATTAATCCCTCAAGAAATCAAGCAAACAATCAATCAGCAAGATCAAGTGAAATCCACATCAATCGTCACTTCATCTTGGGATCAAGAAAACATACAATTCAGGAACCAAGCATCACTCTATCAAATCAAGATTCATTCAATCATCATCCACCAATATATCAAACTAACATTCATTAAATCGTCACTCGTCAATCATCTCATCACAGTTAATCATAACTCACCAATACCTCGAATAATAAAATCAAAGGAATGCATTCAGTCAACCAATCATTCAACAACAATCGAACACAAGCAAAAGTATTCATCAATATAGCAAAGTCAGCCCATATATAATTTCTTAATTGTTGTAGTATGAAAGAATAGATATACTTGTGCATTTATGAATATATATACAAATGAGAATATTTATGCACTTATACCTGAATCTATGCAATTAATAAATACATGAATTTAATATCTATATATTTATCTATGAAATTTTGCAATAATCTTTCATGTTGAGGGAAGGGAATGCAAGGAGAAAGAATGATGAAAGATTCCTCACTAGGTATGGCACCTCGTAAAGATGGTTAAGGACCATGAGGTCACCTCATGATGATGGTTAAGTACCATTGTTTAAGGACCACATGAGGCCAAGGGGGATAAGGTCCTGACCTTGGGCCTAGGGTTGAGCGTCAAGGGCACCCTATTGCAGATCCCCTATTGATCCCACTTGATCAATTATTGAGGTGAATCAATCATAAGATGTGAGAGGTTGACATGATGGAGGAGAACATTGTGAAGCCCTCACTAGGCACGACACCTCATGATGATGGTTAAGGACCATCGATTAAGAACCACATGAGGTCATAGAGGATAAGGTCCTGCTAATGGCCTAGAATAGAGGATACTTGGTGCACCTCATCATGTCTCCCAACACAACCCTTATTATGGTTGGGCTCCCATGTAATCATTGAGAATTTTTGTGTAGATCCATATATGCATCTCCTAACCCTAGAATTGGATGTATTTCATGAGTTATATTTGCATTATTATCTAATTTGGTTGCAGGTTTCCAAAACAGGTTTATCTCATCTTATTTTTGAGATCGAGGATTAATCTCTAACTATATTTTGCTATTTGCTTCATTTGGATTTGTGAATTTAGAGCAAAGTATAAGGTGGTCCAAGAAAGGGACACTGCGGTAAGAAGTATATCTTTTGGCACATTCACGATAAAATCAGAAAGTACAATAGAGGAACAACAAATTACCTCTAACAATATAAGCAATTAACCCCTTTGTTCAAGAGAAAATTCCACTTTTTTGCAAGTTTACAACAAGATATGCCTAAGTATCAAATCTGCCTTCATATTGAAATTCTAAGTATCTAGAAAAAACACTACAAAAAGTGCATGAGTAAATCTTAAGTGCTCATAAAACCTTTTTCATGTTGCAAGAATCACGAGAAACATAATTTGGAGCAAAAAGATATGAACTTGGAGGAACAAAAACTAGATCTAACTTCAAGCTAGAAAAAATAGGCATCAAACAGAAAAATAAGAAGAAATAACCTGCACCATTGGAAAATTCACAAAGCTAACTTTCTGGCAATATTTCATTTTCAAAAAAACGCTTCTTGGATCAAAAGTTATTGTAGTTTGAAAAAATTCTCTGTTAGGGCTTATGGAGGGCAAGATTGGTCGCTAGGGCTTGACTGTAGTTATCCATGTGACCGCCCTATGTGTTGGTAAGAAAAAATTGGCGCTGCCCACAATGGTGGCAGGTGGCAGGTGGCGAAGACTTGATGAATGCTCGACGACGGTGTGACATGCATTGCCAATCTGGATAAGGCTCGCCACGCTCGATATACAGCTTAGCGATCTCAGCATTCAAGAGCAAACCAAAAACCAATTTTAAATAGCCAAAATTTTAAAATAGCTTTTAATTTAAAAAAAACAGTGATTTGCACCAGTGTTGACAACAAATCGTATGTAGAGTACCACCAAAGGATGTTAACGTAGAAAGTGATGTGAAGGCTCTAAATTTTTCTATTAACGTACAATGTTGAACTACCTGCAACCCATCTAAACTATACAAACTAGTCATACACTATACAAATTTTGTATGGTATATGAATATTTTTTGCTGAATCTGCAAGCCCTTGCCAAAGTTGGCCAAACATTTAATGTTGTCCAAGCTCAAAGTATTTATATGAAAATAGAGATTTTGGGGTCTTTTGGACTCAACCATGAGGTTCTTTTTGCCTCAAATGCACCTAGCAAAAGCTTATGCCCAAATAATCCTTATATTCGAGGATTTTGTAGAACTAGAGCTCTAATACATTGTAGGAGTTGATTGTGAACTCCCCACACCCTAGGATCATCTGCAAAACAAAAATAATCTTCCACAAGGGAGAATGGAAAGAATAGATTTCTTGAATATGGATGCTCGAATGAATGATTGATTATGACATGTACATAAGAGACCTTGCTTATAAGGCAAGGTTGATAGGTAGGATTATACAAGATTGTGACATGTGCCTTAACCCTATGACTTTAGACAACTAACTTAATTATTAAATGACATAGGACTCAAGAATTAAATGCCAAAAGATAAGATCAGATCATGACAACTAAGACATTCTAGAAAGATTCGCTAGGACTTAAGCACATGAAAAGGACCCACTAGGTGAACTAGTTAGGTACAACACCTTTTTCACACCAACAAAAAAAAGTTTCAGAATGGGCATGGGGGACCCAAAAACCCTCCCACCCCCTTATTCAACCTCAATGACAAAAAGACACCTCTTCCACAATTATTTTTATTTCACTTTGTTGGCTAAAAATTTTGTAAGCTACTAAGACTACACCTTAAAAAATTGTAACTTTAGGCAACGGTATCATGAGATAAATCTCTCTTCTCAGCAATAGGGGAGGCTCCCTTCTTACCGTAGGTGGCTTCAGTAGGATTTCAACTGAAATTGAATAAGGGTGATACTTCTAATCCTTTCCTCTTTCTTTTAGAAAAGGATTCACAAATAGCTACAACTTATTAACTCTACAAAGATCACCTACTGCTACGATAATACCGGTGACTTAGCAATTGACGTAAGAACAACTCCTAAGGCAGCAGTTATAAATATATCTGCGGAATTAAAACAAGGGCCCAAAGTCTCTTGCAATTAATCCTATTTTGAGATAATAAAAACTAGTAGTGAGGCTCAAAGTCTCTCACTAATAATTCTGAAAATAAAAGAAAAATACTCAAAATTGAAGCTCAAAGTCTTCAATTCCCAGTATTCACAGCCACTACTATTATAGCAATCCCCCTCCTGTAGCTCAAAGTCTCTCAAAAGGTGAATTGAAACCTCCAATGATTCGCACAAGTTTAGCTTATGAAATGAACTCAAGAAAGATTGAACAATGCAACATAAGAACACACCATTCAATCCCAAGATTCGCAACACAAAGTTTGGAAAATCTTGTTACTTGTATTCACTTTTGATAATCCGTACAATGAAACACAAATTTTTCATCACACAAGTTCTTAAGTATAACCTTCCTTGCTAAAACAAAAGATGATCATTTACAATGAACCCCCTCCTTATATAGGAAAAGAGGAGAGAGAAAAGTGGAGAAGAAAGGGGAAACCCTTAACCACTTTGACTTATTCAATGTTTATCTACAACTAACTTTGACTTATTCAATGTTGCAGGACCTAATGTCCTTGCAGCATGATTACATGAGACTACTTTACACGTGATACTATCACATGCAATTACATATTATCGTGTAATCTGTCAAAGATTCTACACTTTTACAAAATACATAATGAAAGCATCCAAGTGTCTGACAAGACACGACATCTATTTGCATCATCCTCCGTCAATCTTTATGCTGCTAAAAAATGCCTAATGAGTGATGTGTTCAGGTTTGGTGAAAGCATCTAGATCCAGAATATGAAACTGCATCTTGCTCTGCATCATAATGGTGATCACTGAGAAGCATCTTCGTGTTTTTCTGTTTCAGTTTTGAAAGCATTCTATGCCTGGAATAATTTCACACTTTCCACCTTCATGCCTGGCTCCATCATATGGTTGCTCCTGCTTCATATGCCTTTGCAACCGTGGAATTTTAATCACACGTTGGGAAGAACACCATATACCATATTTTGGGGAAGATCTCCTTTTCTTTGCAACCGTATAGGAAGTACTTTTCTTCTTACAACACGACTCTTTATTATTTGAGGAGAATAACATGCATCTTATGAAAGCATCTAAAAGGACACAAAAAGGTGGGCTTTTATGGCTACATGGCATATTGGGAAGTTGGGCTTCTTCTTTGATATGTAAGTATGAATATTATGAAAGAGGTGGGTTTTTCAGGCCATAATGCACATTAAGAACTTAGTATTTTGGAGCACGTATGCGGACAACAAGCTTTGAGTTTGATAAAATGAATACATTAACGCGCATATGCCCATGAGCCAATATTCAATATACAAGGTGGGATTTTCTTGGAATCATTTACACATACTGGACAGCAAGTCTAAACATGGAACAATGAGATGGGAAAGGTATTTTTTTTTTCATGGATGGATATGCCATATGCGTGGTGGACTTTTTGGAGACAAATGCATATTGAAATAAAGTCAAAAAGTGGGCTTTTTGTTGCATCTTGCATATGGAGCAGCACTTGGTCTCTTCGTATTTGTTTTGGAAAGTCACCATCAAGGACGGGGTTTTTAATCCCGACTGCATATGAGGAAAAATGACATCCTCATATGCAACTTAGAAGAAAATGGAAGATGGAAATGGAAAGACAAGAATAACATGTAAATCTAAAAGTGAAATGGAAGATTTACATATACAAGAAAAGCAAAGAAGGAAAATGCAAGAACTTCTTACATTCCTTTGAGAAATGCAAAGAAAAGCAAGCCTTCCAAATTTAGAGCAATTCTGAAATAAATCCAAAGGATTTTCGGATTTAGACAAAGATTGGATGGAAAGAGTATATATAGATCACATTCCTAGTCTCTTTCCTTTAATTTTGGACAGTCAATATGCATATACAGCCAAGTGGGAAAGAATGAGAGATAAAATGCAAAGAAATAGCAACC